>BDUI01000534.1:92616-105553 GCA_002335545.1 Apodemus speciosus | reverse complement strand
GGGCCTGGACACTGCGGCCTCTTCAACTGTTCCCATTACACAAGATAGGGTGGTGAGACAAGCCACAGCTTGTGCTTGCTTCAAGCCACAGCACTGTTTATTTGGTGGTTGGGTATTTTGGCATCCTCCTAAATTCCATATTTGGGTGACTGTTCCACCACCTCTCTGATGCTTCCACACACAGAGCACGTGGACTCTCTACTGATTGGGTCTGTACACGTGCCCTGTGCTCCACAGCCTCAGGATAAGCTGGGGATGGGACCTCATGCCCACTTCACAGAATAAGACAGAAGCCCAGGACTGCTTTAGAAGGACCGTACTATGGTTTGAATGTGTTTCCCAAGTTAATGTCCCAACCCCAGAGCAACAGTGTTGGGGACTAGAAGAAGTGATGGGGTCCTGCAGGCCCAGCCCCTCAATGGAGCACACTGTCATCCTGGGGCAGGGAGTCTTAGGAGTGTGTTCCTGAGAGAAAGATGAGCCCCATTCTCAGTCTACTCTGCCTGCSTGTTGTCTGCCATGAGGTAGGTACTGGATGTGATTCCTCAACCTTGTGCTTCTCTCTTTCCAGGAGTGTAAGAGGCAAAGCTCTATTCTTCATAAATGATGCTGCTCCAGCACAGCCGAAGTTGACATGAGAAACTCTTTTTCTCTGAGTTCTACAGAAGTTCAAACCAAGGTGCCAATGGGGCTGGTATAATGATCCTGGACTGTCCAGGATAATTATATCTGTATGCATATGTATATGTCTGTACCCTTGTGTGTGTGTGTGTGTGTGTGTGTGTGTGTGTATACATCTATCTATCTATCTATCTATCTATCTATCTATCTATCTATCTATCTATCTATCTATCTACCTACCTACCTACCTACCTACCTACCTATCTAATCTGTCCTCTGACCTACTTGTGGGATTACAAAGCTGATAAGAACAGGCCCCAGAGTCCATGTTTCAGACAGCATCTAAGGGCAGGAAAATGATGACATCCCAGCTGATGGCCAGGAAGGCAAGAGTCCCCTTTACTGAGCCTTGTCTATTAAGGTCTCCAATTGACAAGGCAAAACTACCAAATAAGAAAGGCCACCTGCTGTTTTTGACCCACAGACCAGATACTAATGTCATGCATTGTGCCCTTGAAGGCTCCTCTAAATCCTTCTAATGTAACCTTCTGGCACCTGCACCCAGTGCAGTGGACACAGCCAACCCTCACAGCAGTGTACCCTGTGTGCAGCGGTGCCAAGTTTCCTATGAGGAGATGAACTGGGGTCCAGCTTCATCACCCCATCTTATCTTAACTCCCTTAAAGACCTGACTTCCAAACCAGGCCTCACTCTGAAGGGGTTGGGGTTATAACTCCAATACAAGAGATTAGGAGGATGACAATTCAACACACAGCAGGCCCGCAATAGGGGAAGGGTTCTCCTGGGCACAAGCTGGGCAACTGTGCTGGCATGATCTTCCTGCTGCTCAATTTAGCAGTGAGCAAAGGCAACAAGTGTCTCTTGTGGTAACTCATGGAGGTCTTGGCCAGCAACAATGCCCCCATGAATCCGATCTCCCTAAATTCAATACCACCTTTCCACCTCACTACCACAGGAAAATTGCCAACGGAGAAGACAGTGCCAGAGCCTGGCCTGGTCCATAGTGTCTCAGACCAAGGGCTGGTTCCACATATCATTGGGTAAGGTTAAAGAGGCCAGGAGACCCTGTGTCCCYAGCGGACATAGGTTACTCTCTCTACCTTGCCTGTCTTGTATTCCTTTACCAGGCTGGAGCTGTGCTAGCACAGTTTTTCCCTGACCTAGGCAGTTTAGCCAAATTGACTCTCTGCTGAATTTCCCGCCTGCCTACCACCCCCCTCTTACACACACTGGCTAGAAGTCTGGCCAAAGTGCCTTAAGTGAGAGGGCAGCTGGCCAGAGCCTGAAACACTGTACACTGCCCTGCAGCAGAGACCTTCTGTAGAGACCCACTTCAGCCCTCATGAAGGTATCTAGAGACTTCTTTCTGCTTCTGTTCCTGTGCATGAGGGGTGGGGCACTGCCTGAGCACCCATAATCAAACTGTCCTGAGACTTAACCACCCAAGTGGAGGGACTCAGCTGTGCAGGCCTTGTCCAGAGCTGTGAGCCTGTACTTGAGTATCCAGGGTGAAGTTTCCCTGCCTTGGTTCCCAACCATTTTTCCAACTTCCTGCTGAGTCTCTGAACTCCCAAGTGGCTCTATGACCCTCTGTTCCCTTGTCTGTGTTCTTTCTTTTCCCTTGCTTTCTTTACTCTCCCTCCCTCCCTGCCTTCCCTCCTCCCCCTCCCTTGCACTTTCCTCCCCTGTCCCTTTCTTTCTTTGAGACAGAGTTTTCCTGTGTAGTTCTGGCTGTCTTGGAACTTGCTGTGTGGTCCAGGTTGGCCTCAAACTCAAAGATCCACCTGCCTCTGCCTCCCAGAGCTGAGATTAAAGATGTGCACTACCATACCTGGTATCTGTGGCTTTCTTCATAGCTCTAGCAAGTGTCCTGTCCACACCCTTGTTCTCAAATCCTTCCCTTGTGAGCCTGGTAAGTCCTCTCCAAGCTCCCAGCTCTGCAGTATAACTCAGCCTCTTCCATTTCTTGAAGGAAGTAATCTCTCTCCTCAGTAATCACCTTGGTTTGAACTTAGAACCTCACTGATAAGAGCGCCTGCATTTGCTGAGGACTAACTGGGTCTCAGATACCCATTTCCCTTTCTCCCCTCCAGCAACCTTCCTAAACTTATTTCAGCTTAGGGACCTGAACATCATGGGAAGAAAGTGACTTGCTATTATCACCATGGTTGTCTCTGTTTCCAAATATTCCCAACACCAGCGTCCTACCACAAAGGCTCCACAAGAACCTTGATCCAGACCAGGAGATGTAGAGTCTCAATGCACTCCCACAGTGGGCAGGACCTTATGACAGTGCAATGTGATGCAGGTGTCTTCTGAGGTCTGGACACACAAGGTGACAAAGATCCTACTGGGCTCTTCCTCTTCGTCACCCCGTTGCACCACTTTCTAAGGCAGTGGTTTTCAACCTCTTTAATGCTGCAACCCTTTAATACTTATTAATTCTTAATGCTGTCATCACCCCTAACCATAAAATTACTTTTGTTGCTAATTCATAACTGTAATTTTGCTACTGTTAGAATCATAGTGTAAATATTTTTGAAGATAGAGTTTGCCAAAGGGGTTGTGACCCACAGGTTGAGGACCACTGCTCTAAGGTTGAGGGAGCCTGGATCACAGGGAGAGAACCAAACAGGCAAGATAGGGGTGGGGATGAGGTCAGGGGTGCTTCTAGGAATCCAACCCCAGGCCTCAAGATGCGCCAGGGGACAGTAAATAGAACAATCTCTGCTCAGAGGGACCATTGGTTTAAACTACTAGGTTCTGCATTTATTTGTTATATAGTCACAGCAACTACAATATTACAGTGATCCAGGAAGTGTTAATTGGCACTGGGTAATAAATAGCCTGGGTAAGCCGATGGCATGCTACCTCTGTGACATCAGGAAAACAAATCTCTCTGGTCTTGATCTTCTTTCTGGCCTGAAATATGGGGAACCAACCATACTGCTTTCCTATTTTCTTTCTGTTGGGTTTGGGGTAGAAGCAAATAAAATTCACTTCAGAGACAAAAATTTATCTTTCTTTTTTTCTTGTAAGTTTTAAAAAATTTATGTGTATGTRTGTCCAGGTGTACACATGTGTGCATCTGTTTGTCTGCATGTGTATGTGTGTCCGATAGTATGAATGAGAATGGCTTCTGTAGGTTCATATATTTGAATGCTTGCTCTCTAGTTGGTAGAACTATTTTGGGAAGGATGAGAAGGTGTGGCTTTATTGTAGGAAGTATGCAATTGAGGGTGGGTTTTGAGGTTTCAAAAGCCCACACCAGGTCCAGTCTGACGCTCTCTGCTCCCAATTAAAAGATAAGATGTACACCCTCAGCTACTGCTTCAGCATCATGCCTGACTGCCTGCTGCCTTGCTCCTGGCCAAGATGGTCATGGACTCACCCTCTGAAACTGTAAGTAGGTCCCTAGTTAAATGTTTTCTTTTGTAAGTTGCCTTGGTATTGATCTCTCTTCACAGCTAATAACTAAGACTGTGTGTGTGTGTGTGTGTGTGTGTGTACACCATTGCCTGTGGATTCCAGAGGAGGGTGCCGAGATTAGTTGGAGGTAGAGTTATCAGCTATTGTGAGCCTCCCAACATAGGTGCTTGGCATCTAACTCAGGTCTTCTACAAGATCAACAGGCACTCTTAACAGCCAAGACATCTCCTTAGACCCCCTTTATTTTCTTCTTTGTGGTCCCCACCCACCCACTTGCCATGAAGTTCTGAGCATGGAACCTTGGCCTTGGGCATGCTAGGCAAGCTCTCTGCCACCGAGCCACAAGTTCAACCCAGCAGTATTCACTAGACAGGATGTCACTCATTGAGACAGCACAAACACTTAACACCACATCTCAGTGATAGAGAGTTTTTACCATCAAAGGACTTCATGGATTCTCATGAGCCTGCAGGGCACTCAGGCTTCCCTACTCCTGACGGACAGTGGGAGATAAGACCTGAAAACTGGTGAGCAGCAAGTGCTTATGTTCCCTCAAAGCCCTGCCAGAACCCTTTCCAAGCCATGCCCAGGAGCCCTTTGAGCCCTATATGGTGCCCATGGCTGGGGAGAAGCCTTACAAGTTAGTATTCTTATTTGTAAAACCCAGGCTTCAGGAAGTAAGTGGACAACCAGTATGCTGTGAGCTGGTTCCACTAACCATCGTGTTTGGAGGATAGGGTATAAGACCAGTATGTAACAGGGTAGGGGCCCTTAAGGTCCCTTTCCTGGGSAACTGGAATCCCACAGTAGAAGCTTAGATGAGTGAGTGACACTACACCACACGGTTGAATGCTGAGAGACCCAAAGRCAAGTCCACACCACTGACAYACCTCTTCGTCTCACTCTTCCTCTTAGCTTTTACAATAAAAGCATCACAAGGCTTCTAATACCCTGTTTAGCAAGAATGTGGAGCTAATATTCACCCACRTGCTGTCACAACCTCTTTAGAAAGTTACCTTGCTAAGCCCARCAGAAGGCTCTCACTCACACACTACCCTGTACACATCCACAGGAATGCCACAGCTCAAGAGCTAGGAAACACAAGAAAGAATGAATCATTGCCCTGACTATAACTTTGAACATGCAGCTATTTGTGTAATGGAATCCAATACACCAACACAGATGAATGGAGGGGGACCGTGCACATGATGAATCTCACTAGAAAAGTATTGAATGAATGAGTTGGGGTTAGAACTCAGTGGTAGAACACTTGCTTGGTGCGTATGAAGAATTTTTTCCCCAGTATTGAATAAATAAAGCTTAAAAGACTGAATGCACAAAGCAAGTTACAATTCTTTTTAAGACAAGGTTTCCCTGCATAGCCCTGACTAGCTTTGAACTAACAGATACATCCCTGCCTCTGCCTCTGCCTCTACCAAGTGCTGGGACTTGAATTAGCCTCCATAYCTYACAACTAAAAGTGACTTGCATAMCCACATTCAGTGGTACTATGAATTCATAACACCCAAGGCAGGAGCAACTGCAGTGCCCCCCCCCCAGTATACAGAAGCAAAATAGGGTAGAAACATCCAGTAACTGAGCTTTAGAAAGGAGGCAAGCTGTGGCACATGTTAGACGGCAGGCAGACCTTGGAGACAGCATACCAAATGAAATAAGTCTCTCAAGGACAAATACGTGAGGTGGGGTCCCTAGAATTAGAAAGTAGCACTGTGGGGCCATGGGGGTTGAGGATCAGTGCTTAATGGGGACAGAATTGGGAACATTCTAGAGATGGCTGAGGGGATGGCTGCACAAGTGTGACTATGTTCCACAGGGCACAGTGAATTGGTTACCATGGTGGCTTTTACTGGGCTCAGTGGTGCACATCTGTGTTCCTAGCAATTGAAGGCTGAAGCAGGAGAGCATTTTGAACCCAGTTCAGAGTCTGCTTTGGCAGCATGATGAAATAATGAAACTATTTGTTTGTTATTTTTGAGACAGGATTTCATCATGTAGCTCTAGCTGTCCTGGAACTCACTATGTAGACCAGGCTACCTCGAACTCACAGAGATCTGCTTGTCTGCCTCCTGAGTACTGGAATCAAAGCAAATAGCAGAAAATCCTGTGATGTATTTCAAGTTTAAAATGTGGAAACCCATCTTATGTATTAGTAAAGTCACCAAACTGTGCCTGAAAATGCAGGCTCCTGAGAGGTTTTGTTGGGCTCTGCGTCTAGGATATAGGCAGGATGAGACTTGAGAGGCTGCACAGGGCTATCCTATGCCAGAGGACAGAATGGTCTTCCTTTGTTTCTTCTGTATCTGGTTTATTTCATTAACAATGCCCTCAGATCTGGCCAGCCAGAGTACTTGGGAGAARGTCCTTGCTCCTCTCATGGATAAAGAGTCTATAGCTTCCTACTCACAGCAGAAAAAAAATGAAAAACAAAAAACATAAAAAAACCCCAGAAAACAGAAGCATTCCTCAACAGTTCAGTATGATTTCTAGTTAAAGAAGTCACAAGTTCCAACCAGACCCAGCCACTGGCGGGGCTCCAGAATCAGTCTACATTAAGTTAAGACCACTAATGAAGAATAATTAACAGCTTCAAGGGAGCCTGGCACACCCTGTGTTTAGAAGTGGTTAATTATGCATTGTCTGCACAACACCCTTTTCATACTCTTTAAGTTTTGGGTCGCAGTTTTAAACAAGGAAATATGGCATCAGGCGAAAAGCCAAGTGGCGGTGCTCAGAGCCTCTGTGAGGACAGCCCTTGGGGCTGTGCGGCCACTTGCTAAGCCTCACTAGATACAGAGCCTCTGGCACGTTCCTGCACTTTTCCATAGCGCCCAAAGAGCTGCTAGAGGTGGGTTTAGTAGACCTGGCCACCTTGAGAGAGTGCCCAGTAGAGCATCATAGAATGAGAAAGAGACTTCCTGAAGCTCCTGGCCAAGCAGGAGCTGACCGCATCCAAAGTTCCTGTCCATTTTCATGATACACCATCATGGTTGTGGTGAGCAGTGGATAGAAAGAGGACAAACCTGCTACGGGCATGATGCTCTCCACAGTGGATAGCCACCAGCACTCAGTGAGCAGCATGGTAGCTTCTCTGACCCTGCTTACCGTATGACTATACTCCCAGCTAGCCTTGTAACTACAGCCAAAGTATATCCCGTGTCTCAGTTTTTTAACCTAGAAAGTGGGATGTGCCCACCTCCCTCTGCAGCAGGCGTCAGAGCCTCAGCATTTACATCACTGTCCTGCCTTTCTTTGTAACCACCTCCCCATGCTTCCTCCTCACCTTTGAATAGTCTATATAGACAAGTGCTGTCCACTGCTGGCCACCAAGTCCACTGCCTACCCGCAGGCATCATTTAGATGTCATCAGTAAGCCTTCCCTGCTCCCCCTGAAGGCCTCCTTCATGCTGTAGAGCCTTGCAGCTGTCAATCCCTGCCTCAGCTTTCAGGCTTGTTAGTGGGTCTCMCTTGGCAGGCTGGGAGCCCTGAAGGAAAGGGCATTTGCACTGAATAAGAACCTGACACGTAGATAGGTGGGAGGGGCTGCTGTTGGCTTGGTCTTTTACTCTTGAACCACGTGGCCCTTAGTGTAAACCTGAGTTTGCCATAGCCAAGATCCTTAGTGGGCTCTCCAGTGATTGCAACACAACATCCATCCCCGATGATGTCATGTGGCTTTTCTCATGTCCTGGAGACTCTCAGTTCTTTTAAAGTCCTTAGGCTTGTCCTGTGTTTTTGCAGCAAAGCCCTTCAGACATGCCCCCCGCCCCCGCTATAAGAGGTCACTTTGGAAGGTCCACTCAGACACAGACCCTCCGTTCTGCCAGGGCTTTGATCACATGCTTTCTACAGCTGACAGAATCTGTTCCTCTTCTCTACTGGACACCAGCATCTGCATGGTCTGAAGATATAGATAACTGAAAAAGTCTGTCTCAGGACAGAGAGACCTGAGTTTTAATCCCCAGGCCACATGGACACAGCTCTGTGTTTGGGTCTCACTTATCTCAGCTTTGTGAAGGGCTGTACTGCCTTTTGGGGTTTTTTGTTTGTTTGTTTGTTTGTTTGTTTTTGGTTGAGATTAACAACAGAGTATAATGCTCCACCCAATTTGTTAAGGATCAAGCACAGGTGTTCCTGGCACACAGGACATTCAGTCCTGGAGGGCCACACATAACCTAAGAGACAAACTGTCTCTCCAGCTGCATGCACTGTGTGTGCGGAGGCCCTGATGTGAGCACCTCGAGCTCATGTGGCTGGAGTAATCAGATGCAGGACGGGCCTCACTGCTTGGCACTCACCCAAGTATGGAGACTTCCTTTCTATGGTGGTTGTGGGACCCTCGTCACCCTCTTCCAAGAAAGCCCTCTAGGAGTGAAAGAAAGCAAAGCTTCCACACTTTCCCAGAACTGCATGCATACTAATGACCATGAACTTCACAGAGTGTGAGATCAGGAAAAAGTAATTCCCCCAGAGTAGATGGAATAGTTTGTTTCTTGACGTTTGTAATTACAGCCATTCAGACGTCCCTGCCATGACCACATGGCTTTCTACTGCAGGACACAGCACAAGTAACTTGAGCAAAGTGTGCATGGAGACCATAAACACACACACACACACACACACACACACACACACACACACATTTAAGTACTTTATATATACTTTCCAAAGATATAAAGACTCACAATCCCCCACATTCACATACTCATAGCCATTCTCATACATTTACACACACACACACACACACACACACACACACACACACACACACACACTCACACANCACTCACACATACACACACTCAGGCTTTCAGCCCCTTGCAGTCCTTGTCACTGTAGGAAGCAACACTCAAATCCCACTTATTACAGTTGTCAGGTTCAAATCCCTGCTGATGGGGAAATGGGCTAAAGGGGAAACGTGGCCTGTCCCAGGTGGTACCTGGGGGAAGATGCTCAACTTTAGTTCTCTGACCTCTGGGTCAGGTGGTCCCCAGCTTGCCATCCCAGATCTGTGCTGACTGGAGGAATCAACCAATTCACTTGTCATAGCAACTCTTCTCCTGGAAGGAGTGTGACTATAGGCCAGGGCTACACTGTTGCCTTCCTGGGAGCCAGACCTGTTCAGCACCTCACTGGCTCCCTGGGTTGGCACGGCAGTAAGAATTATGCAGCAGGGCTATACTCTAGCATGGTCAAGGAATCATGCCTTTGCAGAACCCCTTCTAGTAGCAGGCTGGAGGGAGGGAGGGATTGTTAAGCCAAGTTGCAGAGTGGACCACACTAAGTGCCACCAGCATTCCTGGCCAGTGTCGGGGACCCAGGGCTGAAATAGGCCAGTCTTGGAGCTGGGCAGACTCCGGCTGAACTTTCTTTCTTGATCCCATTGCCCTCATGGCCTAGGTCCTCTGCAGAGGGGGATCTGCTTACCTTTTATAGGCCCCATGCAACGGCTGCAGGCACAGGAACTGCCAGTAATCCAGGCAAAAGGCCTTGAACTTGAGCATTTTCACTTTCCAGTCTCTAGTGGACTGCAGTGGTGTCTCCAGAGAGACACAGCAAGGGGCTGCTAGGAGGTGGAGGCCTGGCTGCTGGTCCCTGCCGCGGCCCCCACTCACATGGCCCAGCCTCGCCTAGTACAGCTCACACAGTGCGCGCCTCCAATACAAAGAGCAGCAAGCACAAAAGCCTGCAGCTCATCCGCGTGCACGCTCTCACCGGGCAGGCTCACGCTGCTGCTGTCTCTGGTGCCCAGTGCTTCTGGGGGCTCTCTTGGGGGTCCCCAAAGCAAACCAGGGCATCCCTGGCTATGCTGAGCTGCGGGGGCCCCCAGCCCATCTTCCTGAGGAGCCTGCGAGTGATGGCTTCTGCAGCTGCTCTGCCAGCTCTTTTTCCACCTAGGCTGGGGTTCTGATGGTGAGCCAGTGTCCACCCACCTGCCCTGACTGAGTGGCAGGGACAGGGAAGGCTGTGGGGGAGGAGACAGAGAAGAAGGGGTCCAGGTGACAGACAGACACTTGCCTCCTCTGCCAGATAAATTACGTGTGGAGGAATCCCGGCCTGGCCTGCAAGACTGAAAACTCACCACGTAGCCACATGGTGCTGCGGTGGGGGTAACTGGGCTCTGAAAGGCAATAGGAAAGACTGACAAGGCCGCCAGCTCCGTTGCCCAGGCGACAGGAACACATTGATAAAATCTAAAATGGAACGGCAATGACAGCTGCTCATTGGCTGCTGGAAGAGACTCCTGTAGCTAATGAGAGAGGGTGGGAGGGCAGTGGCTGGGCTGAGGGGCCATGGCCAAACAGGGGCATTGTTTCCCAGGCTGAGTCTGGGACTCTGTGGGCCATCAGGCCTGGTAGCTACAGGCTAGAAGCAGAATCCATCCTCTGTCTGTCTCCTTTCCTGGTTTCTATATCAACTCCAGTGGCCTATTCCTCACATACCAGCCAGTGACTTTAATGCATCATTTTGTTTCCAGACACCAGCATGATTTTCCCCCTCCCCCCACCCTGCTGCACTCATAATAAAGGCAGGGTTCCTCACCAAGCAACTGTGGGACACTCTGCTAGTGGTCTGACCTCCCTGATACCTGGGCACAGAGCCCAGCTGCACCCCTTTCCCCCTGATGCATCCTTCTAGCCCTGTGTAGGGTTCCCTCCCTAGGAATGCCTCAAACATGATCATATCCCCATTACGACTCAGATGCCTACCTTCCCTAGACGTCCCAGTAAAGCAGCACAGCCTCGCTTGTCACCAAGTGTGACTCCTCCTGGATGCCTGACTCTTTGTGTCTGGCCCGCAGCTTCCTTCATCAGCTTGGAATGCCCCCAGGGAGGGACCACATCTTTCCATCAAGGTCTGTGCCAGCAGCTGCTCCACCATCAGCAGGGAAAGTGTAAGAACCTTAGAAGGCAACTGAGACAATCTTGGTGCCCAAGGGACTTTCCTAAGTGCCACACTCACTTAGCCACCTTAGGCTCCAAATCTGTATCAATTCGCATCCCTACAGATGAGGAAACAAAGGCTCAGGGCGCATCCCGTGTTCAAGATGTATATACACAGAGCTCCAAGTCCAGCAGCTAGGAGAGACTGAGGTCCAAAGAGCCTGAGCACCCTGAGCTACAAAGCCCAGCTCCTAGGAGCAGGGTGGAGATCCATCCTGTACAAAGTCAAGCAAAGCACCTGGCCTGGCAAGACAGTTTCACCTGTGGTCACCAGCAAGCTTCCACCAGAAATGACTTGTCACCAATGTGTTGCCACCCGGGTAATGCCTGGAGAAGTGTTTGGTTGTCACCAGCAGTGCTGATGTTGATGATTAGATGCGACCAATTATGCTACTCAGTACAGAACAAGGATTCTCGGCCCTGACTTCTCTGTTGGAAGGGCGRGGCTGAGAAAGCGGGTCTAGAGAGTGGGTCCAGGGGCTTACGGACTGGAGGATTGCAGGGGCCACAGCAAGCTCCACTGCATGCACTGGCCTGCAGATGGGGAAGGGAAAGGATTACACCGGCATTCTCAGAGCTGAGCAGAACCTCCTGCTTCATCAGCATGAAGACAGCTGGGGGGGGGGGGAGGAGGCAGGGAAGGGGAGGTGGCCATCTGCCTGAGAGATGACCCTGTTTGCCAAGGTGGCTTATGCTGTTCCCTTCCCCCACCCAGAGTGCCACCACCCCCTTCCTGGGACAAGGGCATTGGCTTCCCTCTCACGATGTGGCAGAGGAAGCTGGCTATGCCTGTGAAAGGCGGCAATTACTGCCGGGGACCTTTGTTTCTGATTTCCCAGGCTGTGGAGCCTTTAGAACCTTGGCGGGGTGAGGCGGGGCAGGGTAGGGAAAGGCTTGTGGCAGAGCTTGAAATGCACTTTCTCAGGGGCTTGCAGACCCCTTCCACTTAAGAAGGCCACAGAGGTCAGGTGGCTGGAGGTGTGCAGTGGAGCCCTGGGTCACAGATCTGGTCCAATGTTCCTGATCTCTCTGGGTCCATCTTTCTCATGTAAAGAATGGGCACACTGAGCTGGCTCTGGCAGATCCAAAGGGGGCTGTGAGGATTCCAAAGCAGGTCACATATCACAGTCAGRTGACAGAGACTTCAGCAGATGTCATTTAGCATCTGCTTCAATGCTGTTCTGCGAACATACTGAACATGCTCCACCTCGGGGCTTTTGCACTAGCTGCTCCCAGAAGAGCTGCCGATCCCACCACCAAGGCTAACCAGCCGAGACTCCTCAGAACTACTTCCCTCTGGTCACTCGGTGCCATTTACCCCTTCCCTTCAGTCCTTGTCATGCCCTTCCCTGGCACATTACACTATGAAGTRGAATTTGTGCCTTTGTTGCAAGGGTGGCAGGACAGTARCCGTGGTGTCCTGAGGGCTTGACGCCCACAGGTGCTCAGGAACCTGGGTTGAATGGAGGAGTGACTGCCTGAGCCTTCCTCTGACCCCCAGCTCTGCCCTCYAGGAAGCGAAGGGCTACCCTGGCCATGGCCCTGCCTGGTCTGGAGAAAGCTTGGGCTGGCTTTGATGTGAACTCTACAGCCATACTCCAGTCAGTAGGGGACTTGATCAGCCCCACGCAGCCCCCATGTATACTGAATCAAGAGCGCCATCCATCTTCTCTTCCCTTCATTYCAGGGCTTTCTGGCACTTCCTTTAGTAGGCCCCCATGTCTGYTGGGATGGCAAAGGGGTTCATGTAGGTGGAGACACTGCTCTTAGCAACTCCACTGGGTTCTAGAAAGTGACAGAGGCTCAGCTGCCCACAGGAGTTTCTTGCACTTTTTTCTGTGGGGCCCAGCCTACCCTGCCATGGATACCCTCAGACATGAGTGTATAATGAGCCAGCCTGAGGT
>BDUI01000534.1:54393-64793 GCA_002335545.1 Apodemus speciosus | reverse complement strand
AGCCCTAGGGTCAAGGGTATGGTCAAATGAGCTGAGGGCCGTGAATTTGCATATTCAGAAGCTCCTGCTCTCTTTGTGTCTAAAATGCCAGCTCCAGTCCTCAGGGTCCAGCCAACTGTGGAGACCACTTTCTGTGTTGGGGCTGATGTTGCTCGCATGTGCCTCTCCAGGAGCCTGCCAGAGCATGCTCTGTAGCTAACAGCTCTGAAGTCCTGCTTAGGACAATGCCAGGCACTACACAGGACTTGACCATGTATCCTGAGTTCATGCCATGTACCTGGCATTTCTCTAGGTGTGGGAGGTCCCTGGGGCTTACATGTCATCAGGAGTCTGTTAAGTATAGCTGATATTCTAGTAGTAAGGCACACTGACCACCCAACAAGCTGAATATAGTGGCAGGGTAGATGGAAGCCCAGCAGGGAAGTCAGAGAATGGCAGGGTGGGAGGTCTGTAGCTTTAGCCCTGCATGGCTGCTCAGAGAGAAAAGGAAGGGAAGAGGAGCCAGGGAGTTCCAGGCAGTAAACAAATGAGCCAGTTAGCGGGTGGATGGGTGGACCACAGACATGGGAAGAGGCAGCCAGCACCCTGCTCTGCAAATCCGTACAGCCGCACTGCCTAAGCTGGAGCCGGAGGATGTGCTGAGCCAAGACTCCTCCTCAGACATCACTTGAGGATGGTGAAGGTACTGCTGTGGTCAGTCAGGATGGAGTACCTTCCTCACAGCCCTACTAAGCTGACTAAGCTGTCAGTTACAGCTTGGTCAATGATTGTAGGCCTTGTGATTTCTCCATTCAGTTACTATATGTACTGCTTCGTCATTATCTTTATCCCATCACCARGGCACCTCCATAGCAGACTGAGGACCCACCCCTCTCAGTGATACATCTAACTTTCGGAGTGATCCACAAGAGAACACCCAGGGGGCAAAAGGAATGAGGTGAGGATGAGTGGGGAGGCAGAACAGGGTATACAGTGTGCCTATTTTAGGGGGCACCACTAGGCCAAGAGACACCTTGATCGGGTGACACATGGCTGCTCAGGTCTGGGATGGARCATATCAGGGACGGGGGTAGGGGGAGGACAGAATTGTTAAAGGCACAGCAGCAAATAGCTTCAGGAGCCCAGTTGAGTTCCTTCCTCTCTGTACCTCAGTTTCATGCTCTGTATAAAGGAATTGATCATACTATACTTGGCAGCAGTCGAGGGAGGCAGAACCAAGCTACAGGATATGAGAAAGCACAAGACTAGCCCAGACTGCTCTGAGCTGGCAGCCATCAGCCCCCTTCCTCAAGGCTGGCCTGGGGAACCAGAAGTCTGGAGCAGTAGTTACTGTGAGATCYCTCGGTGGGGCTGGGCCCTGCCCTGGTCAAGCGGCCTAGGATGGAGAGCAAGCATAGGCTGCTGAGTGCCTAGTAGGTAAATCGGCGAGGCCTGCTTGACTCCAAACCCTCTGCAAGGGCAGAGGCCGTGGCTGTCCTCCAGACCTCCCCAGCCAATCTGGATGGGATAGTTAATACCAACAGAATACAGGAGAAGGTGGGGATTAGGGATAGCTCAGCCTACAGAGCCCCAAGAGTTAAGGAAGAGTAGAAAGACCTTCAAGAAGGGAGGTGGGAGACACTGACCCCCAGTTAGGTGCTGCCAACACCTATCTGCCTAAGGCTGTGTTCAGATGTTAAGTCTCTGGCCCTCAAAAGGTTGAACCTTGGAAGCGTAGTGGACTCTAAGCAGTGCTCCTGGAAAAAGGTTTTCCATGAAAAGCCCAACATCTAGGCCAGTGCATGCCAAGATTCCAGGGGTGATTTGTCTAGCCTCCGTTTCCCCATTTCATAATGGGAGCAGGGGTTGTCTTAATTCCTGCCCAGGCAAAACCTTTCAGAAGGTGTTCCTAGCTTTGGAAACAGGCCCTGGGCCCAGCTGCTCTCTGTGAGAGCTGTCACATTTCATGCTAATGACAACTTCCCCAAAGCAGTTTACYGGCCTCTGCAYGTTGTTGTCAGTTTCTTTGACACTGGAGGCTCCTGAGCCAGMAAAGGAGTGGCAGGGGGAAGGAGGCTGCTGACAGGGAAGTGCCTTCCCCAAAGGTGCGATGAAGGCTAGGGAGAGCATCTTGCCACGCAGAGCAAGGACCCTGTGTGGCTCCCTCATACCACCAAAGAACTCAGGAGCTTTTCCCCAGAAAATGCAGAACCAGAGCCTCGGCAGGGGCCTGGCCTGCTTATGCAGCTACAGGCAATGTTTACTTTCCTTCAGGCTCATTAGCATGGGAACCGCCCCTCTCAGGAGGGGAGGAGGCAAGGCCTAAGGAGGGCTCAGAGGGCCCTTGATGGGGAGTGGGGCCTCTCAGAGTTCAAAGCCTGTTTGAGGAGAGTTGGAATCTCCCAGATGACCTCCTACAAACTGTTGCAAGCCCCCGCTCCCAGTCCTGGTGGCTGATCCCAATTCAAGAATGCCATGCCATGCCTTGCTTTCAAACATTGAAAGGTCCAAGATTACTAAACTGTTCCTATCAGCTTCCAAGCACTGAGCAGGTAGGTACCCTAGGGCAGACAGAGACCAGACCCAAATCTCGTCTCCAGGGCCTAGAGTGCCCACACAGGGCAAAGGTTGCTCTTCCCAGAACAGCACCAGCAGAACCCCCTAGAGAGCCTAGAAGGAAGCTGGCATTTGAATCCCACTGCCCCCTGGGAAGCCTGGCTTCACTAAGCACAGCTTTGCTTCCATAAATACCCAGTCCCGTGATGTCACCACCCTAAGCCCGACTTTCACCACCTCCACTGCTGGCATCAGGCCCTGCAGACGAGTGCTCTGTACCGGCACATTACACCTGTGCCTGACAGCTGGACACTGCTGCCACCTTCACCTGTCTATGGAGGAGGCCATCTCCAGCCACTGTCTCAGCCGGCTTGCCTCCCACCTGGCTTGGGCGCACACCGTACCGTGCGCTTGCCAAGCATCAAAGCTTTCCCTAAACAGGTCTGACAGGGGCATTGCCAAAAGCCTAGACCATGGTCATGAGTCTGGGACCCTCATTTGTGGATGTGGATTAGGAGGAGGGTGCCTGCTTCAGTGGGGGACTTTCACAGCTCAAGGAAGACTTGCTGACTAAGATTCTTTTTCCCTTCATCATCAACAACACTGCCTCTGCCGCAGGGACAAACATTGGATGCAAGCTTGCTCCCCCTGGAAGCCACCTGCAGAGCAGCCACCCCACCCCCACCAAGCCCCTCACTCCAACAGGAGTAGTGGTCCTTTCTGCCTCAGGCTTTAGGATAAACTTGTCTTGCATACTCACAAATAGCGTCTTCGGCAAGCCATCCTGCCCAAGTCTGATTTCCTTCTCTCTCCTGTCTGGACTGAGGAGGCTCAAGGTGGTTCAGAGGAGGAACAGGATGCTCAAGCGAGGTGGAAAGGAAGAAAATGAAAGCCAAGGGCAGTCACTTTCCCAGGACTGGCAGGTTCATCTAGAAATGCTGGGTGTAATGTGGCAGGGGGCTCCAAACAGGTCCTCCTATGCAGGGTTTACACTGTGCCCAGAAGCCTGGGAAGACGTCGAGTCACCATGGTCGCCAGGTTGGGCGGGGGCGTCTGCCTCGTTGCTACCTGGGACTTCCTTGGGATTTTTCCCTCCTGCACATCCGGGGTGGCAGTGCGCTGGGATGAGGAGGGGAGGGCTAGAGGAGGGGGGTGTCTGTGCCRGTTTGCTCTCGCAGCATCCGGAGGAGGGACAGGAGTGCAGGAGCGCCCCCCTCCTTCCAAGAGCAACGTAGTGCGGCCTCGCTGGACCAATCGCCAAAGTGCTTGTTGCCATGGCAACTGCAGCATCAAACAGGGCCGCCCTGCGGGTGCGGCTGCAAAACCAAGAGCCCTGGCGCTGAGACCAACTAAGTGGCTCCTTCTGGCCCTCACTGGAAACCTGGAAATCCGTTGCTAAAATGCACTCGCAGCCCGAAGAATGTAATGATGGCATTGCTTTCCAGGGTAGCTTTTCCGTCCCTGGCATGGAAACATAGGAGCCACTAAACTAAGAACTCGGGAAATCTTGTGCCCTGGACTTAGGGGCCATGAGACTTCAGCAAGCTGAGTGTCTCCTGGAAATCTCAGATGTGCTACTGTAAAATGGGATCATGACAGCTGTGTAACTGACCACATACAGTAACTGCATAGCGGATGACATAGCTTGGACCACTGTTGCCAGTCATAACCTAAAGGGAGAGAACTAGGGCTGGGGCCAGTCTGTTCTAGCTATAGTGCCTCTCCTCCCTCGCTTCCCCCTCCTCCTCCCAGCACTACCAATGTGCCCGAAGAGCATCTGCCTTCATCAAGAATGGGGGGAAACAAGGAGAAAACATAAAAGTCAGAATGCGGAATTGTGCCTGGCAATCAGTTCAGGGTTCAACTAAGCAGAAGAGAGAAGGGGGARGCAGGAGCCATCTTCTTGAAGTGGGGGCAGTGAAAAGGGGGCCTCTCCATGAGCCTTCAGCCCTCGGACTGCAATGGCAGGAGCTTTCTGAGCAAAGAGCTTGTGATAAGGCCCTGAGGCTGAAAGAAGCTGGATGGATTTGAGGACACTGGTGCAACCAACAGGGCAGAGAGGAGACGGAGATGAGAAATGCCCCGCTCCTTCTCTCCCTACACATCACCTTCTCTCCCTGCTGTGTATCTCATGCTTCCTTGAGCAGGCTGCCTGTTTACCAAGTGTCAGTCAGGAATCCCAAACCCAGCTGAGCATGTACAAAAGGAACACTTTTTAATGCACACATCAGATCCCAGGGAGGCACGGGGAGGGGTGGGGGAGTCCTCATTCATTTAGGACTAACAGACACAGGGTGGCCCAGCCAGCACTTTGGCCTGAGTCTTCACTTGCAAAGCTTCCTCCGGAGAAGGCAGTGAGAGTGCGAGCCCTCTGGATGGGGGTGGCAGTTGCCAGGCTACTTTCTTCTTTCCATTCTTTTAGCCTCTYAGACCCACTGAAGTTGRGTGAAGAGGGAAGCTTTACTCTTGAGTTCTRTTCTTTTATTACAGAGAAAATGGATCTCAGAGGCAGTGAGGGACAAATAGGGACAGAGGCCAGATGAGAAGGACCCCATTCTTCTGGCAGTGTCCTTGTATGCAGCATAGAAGCTGCTGAAGCAGCTGGGTAGCCAAATGCAGGGACTCTAGAAATGGCCAGTCTTCCCAGGAGAGCCCCAGAAGAATGCCATCATAGGAATGATACAGATTTATATAGGCTGGCCCAATCTCTCTCCTTGATTGAGTTGCACTGTATTTTATCAAGATCAGAATACCACCACAGCATCAAAAGAGGTCCTTCTCTTTGGAGTCCTACTGAGAACATATCAGAAATGTGTGTCATTAACCACAGCTGCTCAAAGGCATCCTGGGGGTCGGTGGGTACTAACACCCCACCAGTGTGCTTGTGCTCAAGTGATACCCTTTCAAACTTCTTTTCCCACTCTCATATCACAGATGAGTAAACTGAAGCTGTGATTGAGAACTGTCTACCCTGTGTGCACTCTGCTCTAAAGTCCCCATCCTGGGCTTCTTCTCCTCCCTTGGGACCCATGACATTCATTGTATACCTGTATCTTTTCTGGCCCCTCTTCCAGAGAGACACACACATCTAGATCCTGCTGCATTTTAAAGTAGAGTAAGTGACAAAGACCTCCACACTCAGAAACAGCTGCCAAGGCTTCCGGGCTTTGACAGGGCAGTGGGTGCAGCAAACAGTTGTTTTCGCATCTGGTACTCTTTGCCTGGCACCAGACAGGTCCGGTCAGATAAAGGGAACTCCAAAAACCATAAAGTTGACATTCCATCTGGTCTCTAATTTGAGACCCCAGAAGGTCCTGAGTTCAAGGAAGTAACAGAAAGTGCAGGAGCATGCTATCACCAAGCAAGAGTCAGACTGCTTGGTCCAACCTTGGAGATATGAAGCTCAAGGGCACAAGAGGTTTCAGAGCCACAGAAATGGTGTGGCGGACTGCACCTGTCCACTTCAACTGTGACCAGATGCCTGAGGTAGGAGGGAGTGGCAGTCAGCCTTGGCATGACTGACTGCCCTGGGTAAGACTGTGAGAGAGGACCACCCAACAATCTTCATGCTCAGGCCAAGGAGCATGCCACAGAGCACTTCACAGCCAGTCTCTGGATCCAGGTCCCCATCTCATCCCTGCAATCTAGGAGAAGCAGCAGCTTCCAGGGCTGGTTCCAGAAATTTCCTATCTAGGACTTTGCCTCATAGACTGGAAAATTCCAACCTGCAGGCTGACAGGGATATTCAGGCAGAGTGTCTCTGTCTTCCAACCTGTGGCCATCTGTCCCCTAGGCAGGAGCATAACAACATTTGGGAAGAGGGAGAAGGCTGCTTCTCATGACAAGGAGATATGCCAGTCTCAGTTATTCCAGGCAGGCAGCCATGCATCTCCGCACTGGACCATCTTCATGGGGACACAGAACTAACTGGAGCTCTAGGATCTGTACCCTTTTACCTGTACTAGTCCCCCAAACACACATACTTCACACTGCAGCACTGTAGTTTTCTTTTTCTGAAGCTTTACATTTTCAGTAAGTAAAATGCAAAGTRCAGAAATAATGTGAACATCTTTTCTTTTGGGACAGGGTCTGTGTAACATTGGCTGGCCTAAATTTCACTGTGTAGACCCAGCTGGCTTGGAATTCATAGAGATCTGGTTGCCTCTGCCTCGCGGAGTGAAAGGTGTCATTCACCAGACCTGCCAAGAATGACTATTCATAAAGTAAGACAGTCCTCTTCCCCTCAACCCCACATCTTACTCCTCCTGCTCTTCTGCAGTGGAAATGGTTCTCATCTGTCTGGACTGCAGCCTGCCAGCGCTTTTCCTACGCATTTATGCACATATGCATGTATGCAGGAAATAGAAGGTGCTGCATGGATCCGGAAAATGATAATGTGCTATGACATTAAAAATATTTTAAAATTTCCAAAAGACAAAGATGAACGCTGTGAACCCTAACGCATCAGCTGCTTGTAATGAAAAACCTCACTTGATAAACATGTCGGAAGCCTTGGAGGTCACGTCTCTGTAACATCCCCTCTCGCTCAGCTCCCAGGTTCCCGAGACTGCATGAATGATCTGTAGGGAACCTTTCCATCCTGAGCAGTGTAAACTACTGTGAGTATCTGGAGCTGTACTTAAGTGGCCTCACACTGGGTGTCCTTTCCTGCAGCAAGCGCTCTGCTCAGCATTACTTTGGAAGGCTGAATCACAGACTCTGCAGAGCAGAGGCTTTTCATGCTGCAGTTGCACATCACATGCCTCCCAAATCATAGTTGTGGACAGTGTTCCAGATACAGAAGACCTTGTGGGGCAGGGTGGAATGGGGGATTCCATTGTCTACAGCCCCTCCCCTCAAGTGCAGGTTGGCTGAGAAAGGAACRGCTCCCAAGCAATTATCTTTGGAAATGTGTGTGGGCTTCTAGAATCTCAGCAAACACGCCTTACTGCAGCACACCAGATATCACTGGGTGCCCCATTCCCTGACTTGGGGAAGATCAGATTCCCACCGCAAAATAGCTAAGAAAGGTCCTTAGGGCATGCTTGGGAAGGAATGAACATCTGGGACCATATGGGCTGGCACCAGTACCTCCTTGCAAGGTATGCCTCAGTGTCCCAAGCTGGGTGTGGTACAGCAAGCTTGCCACGGCTGCTAATGGTACTGCATAGGCACACCTGAAGAAGCCCAGTTACACTGGGTAGCCATGACTAGGGAGAAAAACATATTGATCAATGTTACCCTGTACTGAATGCTGGGGCCTCCAGAGGAAATAAGTGAACATGCCCAGAGCTGCCCTGAAGGGCCCAGTGTGGGAGGAAGGTTGAATGGGAACAAGAGGGGTATTGCTGAGTGTTGAATTGGGAGACCCTGAGCTAGGAGTGCAGAGGGATCTAGGACCAAACCTGATACAGTAGTTCTAGGGTTCTTCAACTCACCCCACCTCTCATCAGGCAGTGAGTCCATTGAGTGATCAAGGCTTGGAGAGACTTCTACCATCAGCTGGGGACTTTGGGTTGGAAAGTTCTCAGACTTGAGCTTGGCTGTGCTCCCCACTCACAGCTGTGAGACAGTGACTTCAAGCTCTGTTCGTCCCAGAAGTCCCACTTCCAGAACTAAATTTGTCTGAGGATTTCCCAATTTCTTTTTCTCTTCTTTTCTTTTCTTTTCTTCCTTTCTTCCTTCCTTCCTTCCTTTCTTTCTTTCTTTCTTTCTTTCTTTCTTTCTTTCTTTCTTTCTTTCTTTCTTTCTTATACAGAGTCTCCTGTAGTCAAGGTTGGCCTTTAACATAGTGGAGATGTGGATAACCTTGAACTTCTGATCTTCCTGGCCTCCACATTCCCAGTGCTTGGCTTACAGGTGTGTACAACTATACTTGCTTTATGAGGTGCTGATGGGTCAAACTCAGGGCTTCCTGCATGCTTCTTCCAGCTATAAGCAATGCACCTCGTGTATCAGCCAATCCCTTCCACATMCACAGACATCCACGTAAACATTGCCACGAAATAAACTTGATCACTAAGGTCTCACACAGCCTGTGGAACTGAATTCAAATCTTGGAACCTGGCTGGTGCGAGGGTCACAGGCAGGGTGGAGGCCTGAATTGCTCTGTACTCCCAGCTCAGAGTCTCAGAATTAAGCACTCAGCAACACCTCCTCTTGCTCCTATTCACCTCACCTCTCMTGCAGGGCCCCTCAGGCCAGCTCTGGGCATGCTCACTGACTCCCTCTAGAGACTGCAGTATCCAGTACAGGACATTGACCAACATGATCTTCTCCCCAACCAGGATTACCTAGTGCTGCTTGGGCTACACAGGACAAGGCAGACCTACATGTAAATTAGGCAGATCAGAGAGCTCACGGAGCACTGGGCCATGTAAAGGGGACCAGTGAGCCAGGTCCCCAAGCCAAAAGTGGCCCTACCATAATTACCATGAATTTGCCATGCTCGCCTTCCTTCATCTGTGTAGGACAAGGCTGACCCAGGCTTGCTTTGAGACCTAACTAAGCAGGGAGACAGAGGTGAGATCGGCTACACCCTGCTGGGAGAAGGGGACCAACTTTGGTTCCTCAGTCCTTTCCACATCCCTGTCTTAAAGGAACTGAGCAAGACCCTTAATTGTCCTGTATGGAGGAAGGGGGAGTTGGGGTGATTGTCTGTTCCAATGGTGGGCAGGGGTGATGAAAGTACTCACTCCTACTTCCCTGTAAGGTAAAATGCATGCAGTTACCACTGCTCACACAGTATCTGACTGCTAGGGCCTTCATTCTGGAGGGAGCGTGAGCCCTGAGTATGGTGTGGGGATAAGGAGAAAAAGAGATATTTTGGAGTAGAGGGAGAGAGAGAGTAGGACAGGTAAGTGACAAGACAATACAGGTTCATATAGGCTTCTGAGTGACAGGGGCATCATGTATCTTTATGAGACATGGTGCACAGTAAGAGGAAGGACAACCTTTCCTTTTGRCRATGATGGACAAGTGGTGGAGGAGGAACACGGAGGATTCCAGAAAGTCATGAGGGCCTTGCTGGAACCTTGGCTCTAGGAATGTGGGAGACAGAGTTAGGTCCAATTGGAAAAATGAACCTTGGCAGGAAGGGGCAAAAGCGAAGGCATGCTGGCCCCAGCTGTGGCGCTCCTGACCTCTAATACAGATGTCAAGCAGAAGGCACATGCTTCTGGTCCCACCACAACCTCTCCCAGGGACCTGCCATCTCTTCTCTTCTTCCAGGGTGATTCAGACCAATTCTCTATAGAATCTGAGGTAACACTAGAACATTCTCAGTGAAAACGAACAAACAAAGCAACAAAACGCTGACCAGCAGTGCAGACAACAGCAAAGTGGGCTTCTGGATGTTACCAAAGCCACCACTGCAGGACTCTGGCACAGAGCCCTCCTTGRGACACTCTCAGCAATGGCTACCAGTATAAAAGGAAGTTAGCAARGTGTATGTTCAGTCTGAACATAACAATACACAACAATTCAGGTTGAARAAACTTCTGGGAATGTACCTGATGAGACATGCCACAGGGAAATGTCATCTCTCAGCTATGGGGTTCCTGGTCAACCGGATGTCCTCTTTTTCAAATGTTCTACAGTTTAGGTAGGGTGCAGCTCGGTGGCAGAGCACTTGACTAGCATGGGCTGGGCCCTGCTTTGAATCTCCAGCTCACCTCACTCCCCACAAAAATAGCAACAACAACAACAGCAATAATAATAGTAATGCCATCTTTCTGTGGTGAGAATCACAAGAAAAATACATCATTACAAAAGCCTTCAGCGATCTAGCAATTACTAAGTCTGCCAATGAGCTGGCTTAATAAGAAGAAGATGGGGATCTGTAGAGGTTCAGAGTGGCCTGTGGG
>BDUI01000534.1:38200-52009 GCA_002335545.1 Apodemus speciosus | reverse complement strand
TGAAGCTCAGAGGCAAGGCAGAGATCATGATAAGTGCAGCTCTAGGGTTAAACTACTCTGTACTATGCCTGATCAGAAGAAACAGCTTGGACAGGGGCAAAGGGAAGAGAGACCTGTCTAGGGCTAAGGAGAAACTGAAGGCTGAGTAGTTGCAGAAGGGGACTAGAGGCTCTGAGGTCRGTCAGTTCTCAGGAAAGCTCTGAGTGTTGTACACAGATATGCCAGCAGAGGGCAGTATTTGGCTGCCTCGATATCTTGGAAAGTAAAATACCCTATGGCTGGTCCCACATCAATCAGACTTGCAGTGGGATGGGGGCTGGGTCTCTCCTCAGGCCTGCAATCAGCTTCTGCCATGCTCAGGCTACTTTGCTGGCCCCTCCCAGATAACGTCGCCTTCTGCTACCTCCTGCTGCAGACTCTCAGTGGGGCCTGTTACCCAGGCAAGGCATGGAGCATAGAGCAAGTAAGAGGGAAAACAATAGGCCTTCAGACTGTCCCATTTCAGCCTGGTCTACTTCTCTGGGACTCATGTCCTGATGCTGGGTCCGCTATTCTGCCACAGGTACACTGGCATCCTTCTGTCCCCAAAGCAGAGGACTTTTTCAAGCCCAGGGCCTTTGTTTAACCTGTCTGATGCCCATGGGGAAAGGATGGTGTCATTTCCCTTCCCCAAAGCTATCATCTCAAATGTCACCTTCTCCAATAGGCCTGTTGAGAACCTTGGAGTTTCAGATTCCAGTCCTCTGTGTCCCAAATGCTTGGTGCCATTTCASTCTCTGGGATTCTTGTAGCGATCCCCACATAATAAAAGGGCCTGTGGTCCCTAGGTGGGTACTCAGAACCTCTGCCCTCACAACTACTAAGACTGTCCAGGCTTAGGGACAGAGAGGACTGGAGGCTTCCATTCCTGTCTGCTCACAGGCGCTCAGTGGGTCCTTGGAGCTAGAAAGTSGACTTTCCATATGTATAAAGCAAGACACCTTCCTCCCCCAAAAAAAAGCTGGCAGCCAGCTCTCCTGCCTTGGGATGAGAGGCTTCCTCCTGGACAGGCCTTATCCTAGAGCCCATGGATGAGTGGAGATCCGGGAAGGCAGGGCCCATTGATGATGTGATTTTGCCCTTTGCCCTATAAGAGGCTCCTTCATCCGGTAAGTAGTGTGTAGCAAGCAGCCTAGAGCAMGAGGAAGCACTGACACCTAGTGGTTCTGACATGGGCACTGAGGACTGTGTAGGCAGCCATGGCTGGATCCTTTCCTTATGTCCAGGTTTCAGTTGTGGTCGGATCCTCTGCAGGCAAACTTCCAGCACCCGCCCCCATGCTTGGAATAATTACCATATCCAATTCAAGGACTCAGGTGGGTCATGCTCTTGGTCTTAGCTCCCCCACTGCAGGCCCAAGATGTGCATGAGATCTAGCCCCGCCGGCTAAAGCTTCCATGCCTTCTGGGCTCAGTGACTGCATGAGATCAGGGTAAGACCCAAGTCTGGCTAATGAGAAGCAGCCCAGGCAGGATCTTCTGGGGACTAGGCTTCAAAAAGTGTGAATGTGGAAGATAGGGGCCTCCCTGTCATTAAGCTACAGACTTCCTGAGAATGAAGACAGGGAAGCAAGCAAGCCTGGGACCCCAGATTGTGCTAACTCTGATGTCATCTTATATTCCATTAGCTAAACCTGAAGACTCACGGACTGGACCATTTGCTCTTCTGACAATACCTCCAACCAAGGCTGGGACCCCATTGGGTGCAAACTGTGATATCATCTTATATCTCATCAGCAAAGCATGACTCATGGGCTGGACCATTTGCTCCTCTGGACAATATCTCTGGTGGTCTTGGACTTGGAYCAAGACTCCCCCTGACAAATGCAGAAGCACAGCCTAGAGGAGCTACCTYAGAGCTCTATTACTGCTTGGTGTGCTCACCTATGAGCCGAAGGGCTTGCTAGATCCAGGAACGGGAGCTGAGCCTCTTGCATTCTGTTCCCACCTGAATATGAACATGTTAGCTCAAGATCGTATCTGGCTCAGCTTCTCCCATGACCCATCTTGTGACAGGCCAGTGCTGGGCACTTCCAATGGATGGCCCAGCAAAGACAACTCCATTACTGCCCACAGCACAGATGCAGAAACAAAGCCAGTGGTTAAGGGACTGGCTACCTGCATACTGCCTGGAAGAGGGCCGTGGGGTCAGACCCAGGTTGACTGAATACCTCAACTGTAAGCTCCTGGGCCTTCTTCAGGAACCCTGCTCAACCGTTTGACCTTCAGAGAGCACTGGACTTCTCTGGATCTAAACTGGGACTCTCGGGTAGCAGGAGGTTGGAGTTCGGCATCTAGCAGGCTTCTCAGTATCAGTCATCAACCTGGGCTAAGTGCAGCATGTTTTTGAGGGCTGGCAGTACTCATTACCTAGTGGCAATGTAGGTGTGTGGTTAGTTTGATCCCGGCACAGGATCTGGGGCCAACCTCCTCCGAATATTCTCCCTCCCTCTATACTTCATTCCTGGCTTACACAGCTTAACAGCTAAACCCCCCAGGGAAGCATGGCTGGAGGTTTCCTTGGTCAGGCCTCATCACTCGTGTACCTACTCCCTGGAGGTGACCCTGGYGTAGCCTCATCCTTGTTCTTCCTGTGGCCCTTTGGTGCCTGAATACTGAATGTATTTGGTCCCAATCAGCATGGGATCTTCAGAGGATTTGTGAGCAGCCTCTTGRGTCTATCTGGACTTCCTGGGCCAGAACCTTTGAAACCAGCCTGGCCCTCCTGGAATGCATCTCTGTCAAGCTACATAAGGGATGTGCTGACTTCTGGCTACCACAGCACCAGGAGAGAAAGATGGAGTGGAGGACATTCCTAAATGTTCCCTACTTGAACACCAAGAACCATCTCCAACCACAAGCCCTTCCTGCTGGGTGCTCATCACTGCCTCACCCACCCCTCTCCATGGACACCTGGGGCTTTTTCCATTGCCTTCCCCTTGGGTAGGCCTGGCAGGACACTGAGGATGCAATCACCAGCCTTTTAGGAACTGGTACTATGGAAAAGAGCCGGGATGTCCTCCCGTGGAGGATGCTGAGCGAGACTCATGCTAGCAATTTGCAGTACAGGCAGATGTGGAGACAATAGGAGTCTGATTGGCAGGGCGGGAGGGGCTGCAGCTGCGCTTGGAGGCGCTGGGAAGGTGGAGTGTCTGCAGCCCCAGAGGAAAAGTGCTGAGCCAGCTGCATGGAGGGAGACGGGGTGTGGGGGGGGGGTGGACTAAGGCCACGTTCTACACTTCATTCCACCTCTAGGAGGCTCATGAAGGGGCACAGCCAGCTCGCAGAGCCCCTCAGTTAGATAGTTCCCACCCTGGCTCCCACTTCCATAGACCTGTCTCATGGACCATTTCTGTGGTGCCASTTATCATGAGGCAAAACAAGGGGCAGAAATGCCTGGAGCATCCCTGACTCAGTAGGACCTCCCAAGTGTGGGCTCAGCCTGCTGTTACTGTTTCCTTCCCATTTGTGCCGACATCTATTGAGCAGCCAGTGTGTACCAACCTCCTGAGAGTGGGCTCAGCCTCCAGCTCCTGTTTCCTTCCCACTCGTGCAGACATTTATTGAGTACCAAGGGTGTACCAAGGTCTGACACCTGGGCAGTAGGAGTCACAGAAATGGACCATACCCAGGACACCACCCCTTGAGAGTTTGTCTATATGTGGGAAACAGTGGTTTCTAAATGACCTCAAAGCAAGGGCAAGTGAGGGAGCCCTACTAATCCATGGGGTTACCTTCTCCTTCACTTAATCATTCAAGAGAACTGGTCAATATCATACTAGGTGACTGACATAGACGCTCCCACTAGGGATTCAGTCTAGCAAGAATCAAGCCTGAAGGCAGGATGCTGACTTACCACTGGGAAGACACTGCTGGGGAGGTGCTATGGGAGGTGGGCTGTTAAAGGGGCATAAGAGTTTTCTCGGAGTGGAARCTAAGAAAGCATATTCCCAGAGGAAACAACCTGTGCAAAATGCACAGCCACCTCAAGGCATATATGCTTGACAAGACTGTCCCAGCAAGAAGGAGCTGCTTTCAATCTTAGCCCCACCATCTCCTAAACAGGCASTAGGTTTTTGTTAGATTCTCCTAACAGAACTCCTTGCCCTCCCCTAACTCATGCCAGACAATGTCCTGGGCTGCCTTCCTGGGCTGCCCTCCTGGGCTGCTCACCATCTCCCAGACCACGGAAGGGCACACTGGTTGCTGGCCCACAGAGGRTACTATAAAGCCAAGGCAAGGAAATTCACTGCTTACAATGTATAGGGAACAAAGATGAGAAAATCCACATCTCAGTCCACAGCCTGGGTCTGGTATTAACCTGGCTACTTGCTGTGCAACCCCAGACCCAGCACCAGGCTCCCCTTACATTTGCTACTTGGCAAGCTGAAGTCCCAGTCTTCCCCTGGGAATTGGTCCAGCCCCTCTGCATGCCCATCACACTCCTAGGTCACAAGCCTAAGGAAACATCACTGGGCCTTGAAGGCCCTTTATTTCTCTGGCCCCACTTTCTCTCTACTTCAGTAGCTGTCTACAGAGCCGATGATTGATGAGGAAGAAGGAGGGGGGCGCATTTTTCCCCCGGAATTGCTCTGGCTGTGCAGTCAACTTTAAACTGATGAATAACACACAGACCCAACATTCATCACCCGCCATTTGTCACTGGGAAGCTGGGCGAGTCTGTTCTTTGTGTCCATCTGCTCCAGTGTCCTGTGCACTATCCATCCTGAAGGGGCTTAGCCTGTGACGCTCCCAATCTATGCAGGCTCTGGACACCAAAGCTGAGCATCCCAGAGCCAACCCCAGAATGCCCTTCATCTCCATACTGACAGAAGGTGGCTCATGGCCTCACTTGGCCCAGGGATATRTCAGAACAGTAGGGGGCTTCCTGAACACCCCAGTATCTCTTCACTCACTCAACAATCATTCTTTGAAGTACCACTATGCACAGTGCCCACCTTYCTGGGCACTGAGGGCAGAGTGAAGGATGAGAGCAAGTCCTTGACTATTCAGGGAAGCTGACTGGCAACAGTACCAACAAGGAAGTGGACAAGTTAAAACCTAGTAAGAATTAGGTATTTGGGGGCATAGAAGGCAGGAAACTGACAGCATCATGGAAAAGATGCTATGGAAAGTGGGTTCCAAAGGATGCACAGTTCGTTAGACACCAGAAGATGTGAAGACTGTTCTAAATAAGGAAAAGTTATGAATAAAAGCAAAGACAGTGTGAATGGGAAGGATGGGAAAGGGACAGAGTGTCATTAATACAAATAGGGGAGTAGCGAAGGCCACCCTGATGTGGGTGCCATGGAGTCGTGGAGACATCAGGGAAAGGAGCTTGAGGCAGGGGCAGCTGTGCAAAGGCCCTGAGCTAGTGGGAATGGAGAGTTAACTATCACATCACGGAGCTCAGTGGTTAATGGAGAGGTGGCCCAGTGATTCAAAGCACTTCCTAGTGTTGCAGAGATCCCCAAGTTTGATTCCCAGCACCCATATAGTAGCTTCCAGTGTGTGTAACTTTAGTTCCAGGGCATCCAAAGCCCTTTTCTGGTCTCCTGGAATGTATGCACAGACAAATATGCAAGCAAAACATTTACACACATAAACTAAAAGTAAATAAATATTTTTAAAAACTCATATCCCATAGTATGAGAGATGACCCCCTCCTGAAGATCAGAGTAGAAGGCTCCATTTTCATGAAAGGCCTAAAATAGTCAAATCTCCAAAGAAAGTCGCTTCCTGGTTCCCAGCAACATAGAGGAGGGAATCAAGAGCGCAGCTGATATGCACAAGGTCTCTGCTTTGGAGAAGGTTCTAAAGTTGGCCTGAGATGATTCTCYTGTGCATATACTAAAAGACCCTCATTTACCCACTCTCAACAGCCATACCACAGGACGTAGATAGGAACCAGCCATGCTGACACCACACAATTTCTTTAGACACCAGACAATGACCAGTACATTAATGACAAAGATAACAGGGGTTAGGCAGAGGTCCCCAGAGAGCCAAGATTCGAGTCAAAAAGAGGTACCCCAACAACTGTGTCCCACACCTGCCGTGCCTCTTAAGTGAAAGACAAGGGCTACAGAGACCTGTGGGTATATAGAGAACAGTATTAGTGTCCACATGGCTGCAGAGAGACTAGGGTAGTAAGCAGGATCATAGGCCATCGCGGAGTGTTCCATCACCTCAGAGCAGGAAGACAAACAGTTTTAGGCTCTGGTCAAATSCTGCCACCACCCTAAAAGTGAAGGTGGCTCTGAGAAAGGCTCACAGGAACTGGCAGGCTCACTTTCCAGCAGGTGACCCTGACACAGCAGAGCTCTGGGTCTCTGACCATGGTTCCCCAAATGGCAGGAAGTCTTTGCATCACAGCATCAAAGCCCCACCCCTAGCCCCGCCTACCCTCATTGGACCTTGAAAGCAGAACACACATGAAGGAGGTGGTGTCCCAGCATTCCCAGCAGAGGGCACAGTGTATATAAAGGCTCTGAGACATACCTGCAGTGCTCTGGGAACAGCATAAGGCCAGGGTGACAGAGGAAAGGTGAGGAGGTTGCAGGTGACAAGGATAGTAGGGTGTCATGAAAGATTTGGCCTGTCCTCTGGGTGAAGCTGGGAGGATTCTGTACAGAGAATGGTGAGAAGACCCTATGGGTTTTGCAGCAGACAACAAGGGCAGGAGCAAGGAGTAGGGTAAAGTGTCCATGTTTTCAGTCTGTTTTCCCCTGGGACAGAACAGGCAGAGAATAGGGCCCAGTCCTGAGTCTCCCTCCCTCTGTCCTTCCTTCGAAAGAAGGCTTAGCCGGTTCCTTCATCTCTTGTGCACCACACTCTTCCTGTGTAGAACCCTTTGCATATGCTGTATCCTCCGGCATATATGTCTGTCAATGCTGGGGGAGGGAAGAGTCACAACCTCCATAGGAGTCAGCACTCTGGGGGCTTTCCTCCATTTACCCATGTGTGTCAGGTCTCCAGAACATCTCTGGGAACTTACCTCTAAGGCTTGGATTTGGATTAAGCCACGGATTGAGGGGGTTACAGGTATACAGATTCTTAAGTCAAACCTGGGGAATCAGCATAGTACTACCAAGTGCTGGTAAATCCTGCAGGGCCCAGGGCTGCAGGCAAGCCAGTTTCTTTCCCAGCAGAATTCCTACAGATCTGCAGCTGTTCATTGATTTATTCTACAAATGTTTATTGAACCCAGACCCTGGGGACTGAGCAAGTAGAGGGACAGACAGAAAACTAATGAACAAGTGCATGCAAAAGATGTCTTGAGAGGAAGTTCATTCAGCTGTGAAAGCTCGGAGGGGTGGTCAGGGAGAGCCTCCACGGGAAGGCAGCCTTAGCAGAGGCCTGAACAAGGCCAGTCGAATGGGAAGACCTGGGCAAGCATGGGTCCAGGCAGCAGGGACAGCAGGTACAAAAGTCCTGGGGATGGAGAAGGGCTAGTGTGCTGGCAGAAGAGGCCTAAGTTGAGCAAAAGGAAGTGAGGAAGGAGGCAGRCTAGGCCAAGAGGTTGGGACCATGGCCACGGTGTGAGGCTGTGAAGAAGTCTGGTATTTATACTATCTGCAGCAGCCAGTTCTGGGGGCGGCGGGGGGTGGGGGAAGTTCTCAAATCAGACGGCGACAGGGTGATTTAGTGTTCAAAAGCTCCCTCTGGTGCTGGTAGGGTAGATCAGACTCGTGGAAGCCCAGAGGCAAAGGGGAGAGAACAGTGGTACCCCACTAGTGACAGCCAGGCAGGGGTGGGCAGGCAGGTCTATTGGTAAGGAACATCTGGCTCCCAAAGGTGACCTAAGAGACAGGGGAGAAAAAGGACTCAGGCCAAGGGATCTATGAGGGACACTGACACAGCCCAGGCGCCCATCAATTGTGGCTCAGAGACAAACTCTGTAAAGTCCAGGAACCAMTACAGAGAAGCCAGAAGTGGCCTCCTTTCCTGGGACAMGTTTCACCCRCAAGCTCTGTCTTGCGAGCGTGTGTCCAGATGAGAAGAGGGCAGCTTGACTCCAGCTATTTCACAGCCATTCCCCTGTCTCAGAGGACTGCTGTGAAGCTTGGATCCTGTTAATTCCAGGGCTCTGGAGAACATAGGCCAGGCTACAAGTAGCATCCCACCATGTTTGCTGTGAGCCTGGTCAGTGTACGGGACTTGGGAAACGGCTGATGCTTCTCATATTCATCTGCCATTGGTACCTGCAGCCACTGGGTCCCCTTTCCTTTGCCTTTCCTGGCATTACACATGTGAGCCCGGAGGGCAGCGATGTGGGCCCCCATGGTCTGCCAGCAGCCCTGAGAACTTATTCCTGCCACACTCACCTTCATTCATCCCTTCTTAGTTCTTCCCACCACCCCAGGAAGCAGGATGACAGAGGCTAAGCATGAAGACWTTCATTAACTTGTCGAAAATCAGGCCACTGGAGGTGACAAGGAGTTGGGATGAGATCTCTGAGCTCCCTACCAGGGTGTCAGAATGGGCTCTACCTCAACCCTCCTGCCCATGCCCCCACTCAGAAGGCAGCCGAAGGGAAGGATTCATCCACATGCCCGCCCTCAGCCTGGCCACCGCCCGTTCCRACTCCATCGGCTTCCCATTAAGCAGATCAATAGCTTCCACTGGTTTCCAATTTGTGCCTCCAGAAATTCATCTTCCAGCCACCTTTTTAATTAACCCCCCTCCAGTACTCAGCAGCACCGATAGATCATGTCCTCCCTCCTCCTCAGGCTGGGAAGCAGACCACAGGCTCCTGGCTCTCTGGCCAGGGAATGGCAAGATTGTTTAAAGCCACACCATTACTTTCCTATTACCACAGAGCAGCTGGCTCTGCCATCTGGATGCCCCCACAYCTGTGCCCTGCTGTCCTCTCCAACCTTGGRGGAAGGRCTGGATCCTCCACACCTGATGAAAACAACACCAGAGACATGCCGCGACACCCAGCTGAGGAGCCAGGGCTGAGGCACCAGCAGCAGGGTGCAGGGGGGCTTCAGACACTGCAGGCCTTCTGGGTCAGGCAGGAAGGGCACCAGCACCCCACACTCAGCAAGGGCCAGCCAGTTCTGACTATAGAAAAGTGAACTCATGTCTTTTGCCACCTGGAGTGGCTGGTCCTCCTTAGCTCATCTAGAGAAGTGAAGAAAGCAGTCACCAACCCATGTGACCACCACCCTATGGCCACCACAGCCAACTGAACAGCAGGCTCTGCCAGATGTTTCCTTTTCTCATCTTCRGAGTGACCAATTCACTGACTTTACATTCCATGTGAAGAAACTGAGCCTTAGAGAAGTTAATTCACTTTCATGCGGCCACACAGCAGCCACAGGACATATTTAGGATTTGAATGGACTCAGTTCAACATTGAACCTTGAGAGGAGGGTCTGCTGGGCACCTGGCCGAYGAAGTCTCTCACTATGTCTTGGTGGTCTCTGCTCTCTTCCAACCCTSGGCTTCTGGCTGTGGTTCACGACTGGGTGAGTGGGCATGTGATGGGGTCCTTAAGTTTGCCAGCTGGCCTCTGACTCTGACCAGAGAGATGTATGGGGATCCACAGCATCCTGTTTCCTCCCTACAGGAACAAAGTCACACCATGCCTATGTGGACAGCCCCATACGGAGGTGTTGGCACTGAGAACCAGTGCTTCATGCCACCCCAATGCTTTATGCGGAAATGCTGTTACMCAGAAATCAGATATGGGGACTGTTCTCATGACTGCTAACGTGAGTCCAGTCCCCAGCAACCCGRCATTGTATCATATGCCTGTAATTCCAATACTAGGGAAGCAGAGAYGGGAGGCCCTCTAGAACCTGGATGCCCCCCTCCCCAGCTTAACTGATAAGCTCTAAGCCAGGAGAGATCCTGTTTCCAAAAAATAAGGTATAAAGTGCCTGAGGAATGACACCCAAGGTTGTTCTTTGGCCTACACGCATGAGGAGGGGGTACAGAACTGACAAAAAGTCCCTAAGAAAACCAAAGCACCCACAACCCCCAGCTAGTGCCAGCCACCTCCATGGCATTAGTCCTGTCCTGGCCTAGTGGTATGACACCTGAGCTTCCAGAAGCAATGCTTCTCCCACTATCCATTATCTCAGGAGTAGCCACTGGCCTCATTTAAAACACCCTATTTTTTTCTCTTTTGAGACAAGTTCTCACCATGCAGCCATATCTGGCCTGACTCATTGTATAGAACAGGCTGGCCTTGGCCTTATGGCAATCCTCCTGTCCCTGGATTCCAAGTGCTGGAATTACCTAACCAATTGGGTATATGCATGTGTATCTATATATGGGATTGTGCACATGCCTACAGAGGCCAGAGATGTTAGACTGCTTGGAGCTGGCATGACAGGTTGTTACCAGCTGCCCAACAATAGGTAYTGGAAATAGACCTCAGTCTAAGTACCTATGCTTAACTGCTGAACCATCTCTCAAGTCTCCACAACGCTGATTTTTRATGGTTCCTCTCTACATGTGTTATAATGTATATTATAAGGCAAACCCCTATCTCGGGATGCCAGGGCCATTGCCAACATTTTTTTAGTCATAAAGCAACAATATGAGACATTTGCTTGGTTTCAGTCTCTGAGAGTTTACTTTAGGAATATTCTGTGCAGAATTATGGGTGGAAACGTATGCACATCTTGACTCAGTCCACATGGACGCCCACACTGCCCAGACACTAGCTGGGTTGGCACTTCCACAGGCTGCCATCTGTGAGCTTCTCTCTGAGTGCTAGGCCTCCTTGCACCMYCCTCCCTCCTGMAGATGACCTCCAGGGAATTCAGGAAGCYACYCTTCCCGATGTGAGGGGAGGCCCCCAGGGTGAAGTGTCTTGTTCATCAGGAACTAGAATAGGAGCTCAGCAACTCCAGGTAGAAAGCCTTCTGGAGACCTCATTGAACACACTCACTAGCTAGTCAGTTAGTTATTGGCATGAACAGAGCTTCAAAATAGCAGTCANGAGCCATGCTCACCAATCTCTGGCCAGCCAGAGTCCCTTTAAGAATCCTGCTAGATTGTGGGGCAAGGCTTCAATCAGGAACTGTCCAGAAAGCCAATACAATAGACTCAGAAAGGGATCCAGGTGACAAAGGCAAGACCTCATTCAAGTTCAAACATRTCCATCGTTCAGGGTCCTAACTACCAATGCCAACTCCAAACTGATGGCACAGGCAGCTGTTGCAGGGTCAAARCCAGCATGGAAGTTGATGCCAGAACRTGGGCARGCCATACTCCGTGGGGAGTCAAGGATTGAGGAACCGTAGGAATGACAGCTCCTGAGGTGCTRGCCTACATGTAGACAGCATGGTTAATGCATTCACAGGGGACAAGAGGGACAGTGCACCTGGGGAAGGGCATAGGTGCCCTGAGCACATACTATTCCCYCCTCCTTCTTTAGCATTAGTAAGATAAAATACACAGCGCAAGTGATCAGGATACCAAGGTGGGGTGCATGTGACATATGGGGCCCATACCACCCCGGCTCATATCCAAACTCTGTGCCACTGGCCAAATACTGCTGTTCTGTGATTTGTTTGCTTCAGGTGAAGTGACTGCTGTCGCCTGCAGGGCAGTTCTGTGAGCAATGCTTGTTTACCTGGTTTTTGGAATGATCTAGGCATGTGGGAGGTGTTGTTCTTGTTTGCACTACTGTTTTGATTTCCTATAAATCTCAAATATTTTGGAATTTAAAAAAATTCCAGACAGGTGCTAAATGACTCCAACAGAGGTATCCAGACAAGGCTGTTCACTAATCCTCCTACAGGCCTTGTCCATGAAGTCCTACCCATACCCAACAACAGTCTTAGGATTGGGCTTAATTGAAGTGGACATAACAGCTTTGCTCCGGAAAGTCTCCAAAGGCACAGTTGTTCCAGTGTGGTCCCCCATGGATGCTGTTGGGAATGATGGAACCTTAGAGATAGGGCCAAGACTGAGGCCTGAAGGTCACTGGGGGGTGTGGCTCCCTATAGGGACTGTAGAATGCCAGCCCCTTCCTCTCTGTTTCATTCCTTAGCCTATAGGCAAGTGGCTTGGTTTTGCCCTGTGATCCCACTATGAAGTGCCATAAGGGCCAATAATTGGACAGATGCAGAGTGAGGACCAGTGCTGCCACCTCAGCCACTGGAGAAATCAAGCTAACCCAGACAAGGCTGCTGCTTAGATCGTGCACATCTGAGTGGTGTCTCCCCACACTCGAAGCTGATTCCGTGTACAGGCCCCAGGTTACCAGACCATTTGTGACTTACCCCAGATGATGGATGCACATTAACTAAGTTAGCTCTCCTCCCTACTTCCCCCGTGTCCTCAACACCATACATTCACTCTCTAAAATGTAAGAACCCATTCTATCCCACTTCCATCCAGCAATCAGAGATAACTCAAGTGTGTGCAGTCCTACAGACTTCATCAGTCATATACCACAGAACCCTTTCCTCTGAAACTTACAAGAAGGGACTCCCACTCTGCTACAGGAAGCTGGACTCACCTCTGGGCCTCCACCAGGCTGCCGTGGCAGTGATAATTCTTCCAATGACTTTTTTTTTTCAAGAGGCCAGTCTACCTCAGAGTCTTCTTTGAATGCAGCGTAAGAGGGAAGAGGAATAATATTTGCAATGTATACAAATAAAATGATTAATGTAAAAAAAAAAAAGAGTGAGCCTCAGGAATGGCCCATTCTGACAGCCTGGGGGGCTATGAATCCCACCGTCACCTGCAAGTGGAGAGTGGAGAATGAGAGCCAAGAGGCATGGACCACATCCTGAGGTGCGCCAGGACACAATAGCACCCATGACTCTAAACTCTTACTACAGAGTTAAACGATACAGTTGGCTCTGAATGTAGCCTTCTAGCTCCTACAGCACTTATTTGCAGTACAGTGAGGGACCCACCTACCACCTGGCCCAGGCCTTGACTCTTACATTAAACTGGAAGGCAGAGGAAGGGAGGCACCTAGCTGTTACTCTGCCCCTTCTTGGGGTGAACCCTCACGAACCGTTGGTGTATCTGGAGGGTATGGGCACTGCTTTCCTGTCAGAGATGCGATGACAAGGCTCCTCCTCCTGTTCACATCCCATGCGTGCTTTCATTGACCCACCCCTCTGCTTTCCCACCAGTGACAGAAAGCAGCACCAGGTCCTTACCTGACGCTACTCACTCAATCTTGGACTTGCCAGCCTCCAGAGCAGAGGCCTGTTTTCTTTATGAAGTTCCCAGCTACAGTAAGAGCAACAAAAAAATGAACTCACAGTGACCTTGCAAGACCCCAACTTTTACTTTATCTACTGCAAAACAAGGCTTGCAAGATCAGCTGCAAGCAGCCAGGCTGATCCCTGCATAGTGCAAGGGCTGCATAATGAGGGCTACCACRCTCAGAGAGGGGATAGACAATGGGGCTCTGCCAGCCTTAGGCRCCATAAAGCATAGTTTGTTCAGAACGGTTAGGGTGGGCTTCCTGAGGAGGCTGCCCTCACCCCTGAGGACAACTGTCAACTTCCATATCTACTCAGTGTTAACCAGTAAACTCCTCTTCCTCTTGATGAATCCCTAGTGGCTCTGTCCCACTCTGGCTGTCTACCCCAGACCTGCCACAACTTTCCCACAATTTAATAACTAAAAGGTTGCCACCAGGGGCATCAGGGCACCTAGGATGCTGTCAGYGCTTTACCATCCTTTTCAGACCCTGGGGAATGGGGGTCCTTACAAGGCTGGGGCCCTTAGGGGAAAGGTGGGAAAGAAAGAAAGCTGGGGTGATATTATGACTCCTTCCCAG
>BDUI01000533.1:178144-201248 GCA_002335545.1 Apodemus speciosus | reverse complement strand
TTTCAATTCCTATACCTAATTTTCCTCTCATTGTTCTTTTTTAAACCACTCTCTCTCCACCTAGAATCAATGCAAAGGGAGAGAGACTCTCTCAGACCACAGCCACTCTCCTGATCCATCAGTGGGTTTCCTCTCCTACACACTCATACCCATGGATGCATGCTTCTTCATTTTTTTAAGGGAGGAGAATACAGAATTGATGGAAGACAGCTGAAAACAGTCAGCAGCGGAAAGCCCAGCACCGCAGCATCTGATCTTAATCATAATATATCCTCTGTCTGCTTTGTCAAAATCTATCACTCAAGAGCACCTTCAATGGACAGTAATTTGAGGTGTGGCTTATTAGATCACACGATCTTATGAATAATAAAAAGTTATGGAAAATTGCATCCAGGACTGCTATCCAATTTTCAGTGTGTCACCCACTTTATAGTAAGGCAGCATGTTTATGCATGATTTCTGTTTCATATGTATTGACTAGATCATTTTCTCTGTTGTCCTGAGAATTGATGACACACACTGTATTAAGAATGATGACCTCCACAAGGGGGATAACACTTCCTCTAGATTACACTATTGTCAAAACATATTGAAAATTTCTTTACACATGTTACTGCTGTATTTTTCTGCCTGAAAGACCCTGTTAAAGTGAAATCTTGTCTTTCTTCCTTCCTTCCTTCCTTCCTTCCTTCCTTTCTTCCTTTTCCCTTCCTTCCTTCCTTACCTCCTTCCTTCCTTCTTTCTTTCTTCATTTTTATTGTTGTTGTTAGTGGCTTTTTTTCCTTTTGCTAAATAAGATCAGAGGGACAGGTGTCAATTTTTTTCTCTTAATACTTTGGTGGAATGACCAATGAAAAAATAATAACATCATCCTTCAAAACACTGTCTGGCAGGACTATGTCAACCCTTCAGGGCAATTTTGATAAGCTTTTTGGAGGAATCTGAAAGATACARCTTTCTCTTGCATGCTTAAAGACGTTACTGTATAGGAGCCAAGGAAYYCCATTCTGTTTGGATTCAAAAATTCTGATTGATAATTGGYGGCGCTGAAGGAAATTCAAATAGCAGAAGGCTTCAATGTAGATTGTTTTACTCCAGTTCCCCTGACAAAGTCTCATAGAGAGTGCTATTATTCTCTACAGCATTTCTCCCTCCCCCCCCACACACACACCTCCTTCTTAGGAATCTACACAACAGTCAACTTGCAATGATGTAACACCACTGCTGATACCACCATCATGTGAAAATGGTGTGCAATATTACTTTCTCTTTCTCCCTTGCACTGGATCAAAATGCAAATTCACTCCCTGCCAGAGACTGAGCCCTTTGTGGCTGCTTTACCACACAGTACATGGTAGTATCTTCTGAATGAATAAGAAGAAGACAATTGTTGAGCCCATTGAAAGCCAGATTATTGATCCTAGACAAATCTCCATATTAAGACGAATTCTGAAATCAGATAGTAAATAAACATTGGACCAAACTTCTCACATCTAAGTGTATTCTTTTTTCTATTTTCCCAAGGATTTGTGCTCCGTTAATCCTGTGATGCCTGCTGATACAGCCTTACTGATCAAAACCTGAAGTATATATTTGGGCAGGGAAAGTGTAGCATATTAAAGACTAAATGTCAAGAGGTATTAAGAATAGAAAACAGAGGTACGTGAGAAGGAATTTTATGTTTTAATTTAATTTAATTTATGGGACTTTTGTATTGGAGACCATTGAACTGATAGGAAATGAAGATAGTGCCTATCTAGCCTGAGATATGTAATGCTTGTAATTGARGTTAATTGTGTTCTTTAGAGTCTCGTTTCCCTTTTAAAGTTGGACAGGTGGGAATACTTTAGCCTTTCATTTACAGAGGCGAGTTCAAATCCTTTAGAGTCACCCCCCCCCCCGGGCTTTCAGAACACCCCTCTAACTCCAGACCCAAACATTCCTTCCTGCCTTCATTTTGCTTAAAATCCCAAGGCCCCATCCACACCCTGCACGCCCCAGGCCACCCTGGCTGGCTGCCCATCCACACATTTCTGTCTGCCTTTGGAGTGTTTTCAGAAGCCTGTTCAACTGGGCTTTGGCAGGCCAGCCACCCTGACCCCTCCCAGAGACCCTGGGAAAGGGGCTACCACATTTCCTCATGGACCCTGGAAGCTTGCCTTCTAAGGGCTGCAGAGAAGCAATGCTGCTTCACAAGGATGTGCAAACATAATCTCCTGTGTGAAAACTCGCTGTGGGGTGTGGTGAGGAACCGAGATTGGAAGACCGAGAAGAGCCTGGTCTTCCTTTCCAGGTAGCTGTTTTAGCTTTCCAGAGGACACAATGAATTCTAATTTTCATAAAGGAGTTGCCTCGGGTTCTGCAAGAGCTATCCTGCAGTTCTGTAGTTCTTGTTGAGATGGCAGAGATGGGATACAGTGGGAAGGCCTCCCTCTAGCCACAAAAGGTGCCCTAGCTCCTCCCATTCTTGCTCTAGCCAGGCCTCCAAGGCCCAAAGTGATTTCTAAATCCCAAGTCWTTGAGTAGCAAAGCAAAAGTTTCTTTGTCATTCTAGTCGGTCTKCGAGCTGTCTTAAGTTGATTGTCCTTGACTTAGTTGCTTCCTTTTCTACCCATAAAGGACCCTGAGTTTTGCTTCTACAACTCTCTGCTACTTATATAATTCTGCACAGCAATGTGTAGGCCGGACCTACTGCTGGTGGTGTAAGATGGAATAAAGGACAGAGTGGTGACAACCCTGGGATCAACCTTTCTTCCTGTCTCAGAGACAGCAATTGAATATACTGAGTAAGGAAGATTTATCTCTGTCCTCCTTTCCCTYCCTCCCTCCCTTCTTCCCCCTATCTCTCCCTCCTTCCTTCCCTCCCTCTCTCTATCCTTCCCTCCTCCCTCCCCTTCTCTCTCCCTCCCTCCTTTCTTCCTCCCCAATTCGGCACAAAGTCATTTGCCTTCTATAAGAAGTCTGATGGAAATTAATCTACAGCAGGATTCTAGACCGGAAGCACAGCTGCAAATCAGAAAGGGGACGGGGGTGTTTTATAAGGCCCCAAACACACAGGACCGCTCTGGACAGCAGATAATGCAAACTAGCTTTGCTGGAAATGAGCTGCAAAATACCTTCATTTTCTACTACACTGAAACCCTGATAAGATCACAACTGCTAGGGTCATACGGTATATCAGGTGGAATCACAGCCTTTAGAACGCCATTATTAATGCAGACAATCTCACAATCAAAGAGGATGAGAGCAGTTTCCAGATGCCAATGATTTGATCCTATCTTATTTGGCTGTTTACATTCAAATAATGTGACTGTATAAATTTAAATAATACAAACCACCAACAGATGGATCCCAGTGAAAAACTGCTTTCGCTGAGACCCTGAATGTACACTATACGGTGCTTTACAATTTATTTGAGCAGAGCTTGCATTTAAAAAAAATGGGGAGGGGATAAAAAGAGACTCATTTCTTCTACCATTATGGAAATAAAAGGACGGTGGCTTTAGTTCGCACTGACTGTGCCAAGGAAACATGCAGTTCCCTAACCTCTGGTACAATGTACCCATAAGGTAGCAAGCATCAAAGCATATTAAAAGATATTAACTGCATATTTGCTTATGAACAAGATAAAAAGCTGTAGGGCCTCCAGGTTCTCAAGCTGTGAGTGGAACAGCTTTGCAATTTGCCTGCAAAACTGCATTTTGATCTTAATGAATATAAAATGGCTGCCATTAAAAGTAAAACAGATTATTTCGGGTCTTCCAGGGCCCATAGCTCTTTGCTGGCCTTGGAGGGCCACTATGATCTTTCATTAAAATCTCACAGCAGGGCTCCCTCACCAGCAAATCAAGCCTTGCAGTCTAGGAGATTGGCTACATTTAAAAGTAATTTTCAGAAATCTACACAGATTTTCAATTTGGTAATGAAAGCCATAAGAGAATGCAGGCGGCGTTTTGTCGAATATTGTTACTGATCCAGCGCTCACATTCGTTAGAAATTAAACTGCCCCGTAACTACCGCGTTGATGGCAGCTTGCCATTTCGGCTGCGTTCTAATCTCCGTTTGTTAATGAGTAGCATGTGCTAATTGTTGTCATCCTTCCACAGGAGCGGTCCTTCCCTGGCTAACATGTTGTACCTGCCCAGAGGTGGAATCTTTTGCTTTGTCTCCGACCAAGCCAGAACAGAGAGCTGGAGTCTCTGTGCTTGACAGAGAGAAGCACCCTTTCCACAGCGCCAAGAGGGAATCTCTTGATTCTCAAACGAGGTGTTTTTATTTTATTCGATGGATCCCTTTTGTTGTTTCATTGTTGGATTTTGTCGTTGCTGCTGTTTGGTTGCTTGTTTGTTGTTTTCAGTCAAGCCCCAAATTTCTAAAGTTCCAGACTAAACAAAATGTTAACTTCAAAGAACGCTCTCAACACTGAGGATTCCTGTAACCACATCAATAGAGGGTGACCTGCTTAGGAGGTTTGAACGGAGGGAATGCCCCAGTGACCCGCAGTGTTTGTCAAAGTCATATACATCCACCCCCTGCACAGTCATAGAGCCCCCACAGGCTTTCAAAACAGTTTGACTGGGTTCCTTGGTGTGTGCCTGGACACAAAATCCAGGCAACTGTGGGGGTATACTACTCTGAAGTGTGTGTGTGTGTGTGTGTGTGTGTGTGTGTGTGTGTGTGTGTGTGTTGGGGGGGGTGTGAACTCACAGTCTGTGGCTCCCCTGAAGGAGAGAAGGCCCAGAAAGAGGAACTCAGCGAGTTCAGTATTCTGGGGTGTGGTGCAGACAGACATCTGAAAAAAGAGAAGCTTAAGATAATTACAGATGATTAAATAGAAAACATGTGCATGCCTTCCAAGACAGAATGAAACTGCCTTATTTCCTTTATGCTTGTCCTTCCTTGATATAAGGACTAAGGAGAGTTATTTTTTTTTCTGAGATCCTAGAAACAAAAATGTCAGATATGCTTCTCTTTTGGAAAATGCATTCAATAAATTTTCTTTACTTGGCAATTCTCTTTACCTGGCACCTTTAGGGCAAAGCACTTCTCTGCACTAAACTGAGAAACAACAAGAGCTGCTCTCCACTTTCTCTCTGACTGGACATAAATCCTTCTCGATGATAYGGAAGGAAAGAATCTCCATTAGAATAGCACTTCTCCTTGGCAGAGTGCTGGCAGCTACTAGAGCATATATGCAAAAGATATGCTTATTTTCAGGGGGCCAAGGCAGGCACTGTGCAGCTGGGTTAAGCGAGATTCTGTGCTTCTAGCATCTGAGAGGCTTGCCTGGGCTAGGTTTCTTTGGTTTTCACAAAGAACAATTTTAATTGGGTAGGATGTCTATGATTCTAAGGAAGTGACACAAGGACCCTTAACAAGGTGTCACTGTTAATGTGCGTTAGGATGTGAGGAGAGAGCTCACACCACAGCCTTGTCGCAGTGGCCTCGGGAGACCATGGGAAAAAGCTATAAACAACATGGTAAGCAGTTTTGAACCTATACTACCTGTGTTTGTTATTCTAATTACAGGAAACATCCCTGTAATACATTAGGGTTCCCCCCCCCCCAAAGTGACATTATGAGAAATTCTGCTGAATTCTCCTGGGCCCATAGGAGCGAGACTTCTTTCATTTGGCCTTTCACCAGTGACTCTAATAGAATTGAGAAGTTTCAGGTACATTTTGACAACTGTATACTTTAAGGTCCCTTAAGCATATGCTAAGCTATGAACAGAGAAAAGACATGTTATCAATTTTCACTCTCCAGAATTAGAATGTAACAAAATGTTAATGTCCTCTCAATAACTATCATGGGAAAATGCAGGACTTTAGGTCATAGAAGTTAATGTAATTATTCATCAGATAATAAAGTTGATAATAATAATAATAGTAATAATTATTACTTCGGTAATAATAAAGTCTAATCATTTGCTTTGTTTCAGAGGTATAACGAATGGAAGCAAACAATATTCTGGCCTGTCACTTTTAATGTTTCAATTCTGTTGGAAAACACATATTTGTACATATACACATATGAATTTAATGGAAACTTTTACTTAAAAATTAAAGATAAAACACTTGTGACCTTGTAAGTGGCATAATAAAAGTTTTCAAACTGCAAGAGAAAAACACCGATTTATAAAACAACTAAATGTTAGGACCAAATGGGGAGGAGGGGCTTAAAGTAGTCCATTGCAAATTGTTTACTAAAATCCATATTTCTTTTATAATTTTATTATTAATTTGGCACTTCCAACTAAAATTCCAAAGCCTCCATTTGAGCAAATCTTTGGGAATATTATAGTACCTGTTTTGAGCATACAAAATTTTAAATTTTGTTGTTATTATTATGAAAAATATTCTAAGTTGTAGGCTAAAACTCATAAGTTCTTTGAAATATAATACTCTAGTAGATATAAACTATTTTGGGTTTATACAGCAAACTTCACAGAGCCAGCCCTAAAAAGAAAAGTGGTTAATTGAGAAAGTACATCAGAATTTATAAATAATTTTTCCCCAGAAATAATACTTACATAACAGTTTGAGGCCAGATTTGGGACCACACACCTTTAATCTCAGTACTTGGAGGGTGGGGGGCAAGGGCAGAAAAATGGATCTCTGTGAGTTTCAGGCCATTCTCTTCTACATGGCAAATTCCAGGGCAACCAGGGATTACACAGTGAGATCCTGTCCAAACAAGCAAACAATGTCAAACCCAGTTTGATCCTAAGGTAGGCCCAGATGAATCAAAATTTTCATCATTTAGCTAAGCTGAATTCAAATGCCTTTTGACTTGTCCTTTTCGTCTAGAGAACAGAAAGCCATGAGGTGTGAGGGAGAGGAAAGTGAGGTGAAGAGCTAGAGCATTCAGGGAAGATATGCTTGGGAAGGAGGATGGATACAATCCTCTCCTGTGTCTCCTATGTGTGGGGGAAGGATCCTAGATCCAGGGTCTTTTGTTTCAAAGAATCCAAACTCTACACTTCTTCTCCAAGTGTACACAAGTTCAGTTTTCTTTAACATCAATGACCTTCTCCATCCTCCTAGGCATTCGTCATCCTCCAGGTAATGTAAGAAGATGTTAGGACGATGAGGAGCAAGGAAAAGGCAACAGAGAGGTAATGTTTGAAGAAGACACTTCTGCTTTGGTTTTAAACGAGGAAGTCCAAAGGAGTGCCATGTGCATATTTCACTCACTGAGAGGACTGGCTAAAGACAATGTTGCCAGGTGCCCAATCCTACCCACCATAACGGCCTGCAAGTCCCCAGCACTCTATCACTGGGAACGGCAAACGCTTGGAAAGATGCGGAGACAGGCAACAATGAGCGTAATGCTTGGGAAGTAAGCACCACAGGAGATATTACTGATTCCACTCTTATTCCTCCTAGGCTCTCAGGAGTATGGACGTTAGTTGCAGGATGGACTTCTATCTTGAGCATTTGATAAGTGTCCTTCTGCAATTCTAACTAATTGAGAAGAATAGAGGTTTCACATATGACATTAAAAAATAGAACCTAACAAAATAGAATAGAAAAAAATATTTTGAGGCACTGGAGAAAATCTGAAACTGGTATCAAAGAGTAAAAGAAGGCCTTCCAGACTGGCTCAAGTGTGTTATGTGGGGACTGACTTCCATAGATAGTAACCGCACCCTTCTATAAAAGCAGTGACAATCTCTTTACCCCACATAGAATCTGGAAGATTGTCAGGACCACACTCTGGAAGAGCTTTAATATTTCTGGAAGGCAGAAATGAAAAGAAAGCAGAGGACCCCATGCCAGGTTCAAAGACTCATGTCCCCACATAGGAGGCAAAGGAGAACTATTTTCTAGGATGTGACTATAAACTGTGTGGAAAGGTGACATTTGCACTGAGGTTACATGTGACAGTGAATGCTGTCTCTGAGAGATGTGGACTCTACTCATCTAGAGCATGAGCTACTGAGGGCCATCCACACACAGCGGGAAGGGCATCGGCCTCTGTTTCTGTTAAAAATACCAGGAGACTTTGGGAAATAAGTGGGAGGCACAGTGGAGTTTCGGTTTTGTTATTGTTGTCTTTAGCAATAGTTCCAAAGAGCAGAAAGAAACTCATCCAAACAAGGTAAACTGCTTGTTCAGAGATTGGAGAAAGTGTCTGTGGATAAAATACCCAAACCAAAAAAACTTATACATAAAGTCTAAAAAACAAATACTAAGTAAAGTTTTCAGGTATGACTCTAACCTGTATCAGGACATGTGAATTAGAGGATTTTAAGTCGCAAATGAATTGGCAAGGATTTTTCCAGACAAGCAGAACCAATATGTATGGCTTCTATTTCCTTGATGAATGATAATTTATAGACTAAGAACAAGACAATAAATACATAATTTAACATTGAACAAAGAATAATATGTGGATGTTTGAGCCAAAGCTGATAAGAAATTTAAAAGGAGTATTTTATTATGTGAGAGTTTGTTCTGTTAGCAGAAAAATAATGCTAGACATAGAATTTATCCTAGAATCCAGGATAGCAAACATCAGTATACAGAAATTAAAGACACAATCCTGCAACTAAATATTTTTCAAGGGAAAATAAGCCTATTTTTAAAATTCTGACAAAATAATCACATTATTTTGGAGGTATATAAAAATGATACCATGAAAGGAGCATTCTTTTTCCCTTTTTAAAGCTATTCAGTGTAGAATATAAAGGGATGTATACCCCACATGGAAGGCTGAAGACATGGTGAAGAGCCAATATAAAAAGTGTTCTAAGAATATTGTCAGGAGGGTTAAAGCCTGACTAAAGGCTGAAAAACTGCCAAGGACAACAGAAAGCTATTTTAAGCTGTTTGTAAAGAAGAACAAAGGGATAGGTACATTGATTGGGGCACATAGCAAAATGTTAACAGATGTCACAGAAAACAGAACGATTCAACTCCTGTTTTGATTTTATGGTCTCTATCAAGAATGATCTTTGGACTGGAGGAGGCAGAGCAAACAGACCTAAGAGAGAGCCCAGGCCCAAGGTGAGGCCAGACACACTGTGGTTATCACCTGCTTCCTTTAAATGAGTTCAAGGCTCCAAGCCAGACAAACTATCAATACAGTTAATAAGAGAGCCTGAAATATAAAACAAAAATAATCCAGATGCGATCACAGAAATCCTCACAATTGTTCTGGCACAATTTTGGTTGACCATGAACTCATGTGTTTACAGAAGGAAAACTTAAATTGTGAAACCAAAAATTTACAGAGAACATATTACTAGTAAGATTCTAGAACCAAGGGAACAAGTCCTATATAATTATGGTGAATCTGAATTGCTTGGATAAATGTTGCCAATAAGTGCTTGTTAATTAATTGGCACAATCTGGAGTGTTCTCTCGTGGCTTGTGCCCTTTGCACCTTCTTTTACCCCTGTGTTCTTTCTTTCACTCTTGTTCAGCGTGCACAGCTTTACTGTAGGATTTGCTATAGTTTGAAAAAAATGTACTCTGTACTTTATATCAATTAGATGCCACAATCATGTACATGGTTCCCACTGTATGAAGCAAGTGGGCTCATATGAGCTGGGAAATTGTAGCTTTTTCCTTTCAGCAACTTATGGCTTCTAATAATGGATGAAAGAGAATGACCGAGTAGGTCCACAGATGCCATGGTGTGTTACCTAAAGGAGGCATTGATTGTGTATCAACCATTGTACAGGGCTATAATAGGGCTTTACATGATTCATCAAGTATCTCAAAAAGCTGTGAGATCAATGTGTTTATCCCACTGACACAGATATACAAGACCAAGTGATAGTTCAGACTGAGATCAAATGTTATATACAGGTGTTCAAAGGCTACTGAGAGAGGGAGAATCAGTTTTCTCCAGGGATGAGCTATATCATAGATTATAAATCTCAAATAGCCAGCCCTGGACACATGCAGAAATAAGCAAGGACAAATAGATTCAGCGAGTTACAGAGACACCTGTGCACATGTGCGTGCGTGCGCGCGCACACACACATGTGACAACAATTAAAGAGGATGTCATGAATTTGAAAGGGGAGAGACACAAGGAATTTGAGGCAAAGGGAGGAGCAAGAATGATGTAAATGCATTGATCATATATGACATTCTTAAAGAAATGATTGAACAAACAAAGCAATAAAAAAAGAAACAAACAAACAAAAATGGTTATATTAATCTGCTGAGGGGCTCACTCTTGCAGTCTTAGCACTTGGAGAGGCTGAGGTAGAAAGATCATCATGAACTCAGGAGCAACCATTTATACAGAGTGAGTTCAAGGTCAGCCTGGGCTAGAGTAAGACCCTGACTGAAGAAAAACAGAACAAACTAAAACACACGGAGGTGATGCGGAGCCACAACTCAAAGCCAGCATCTCTGATTCCCAGATATTTTGTTCTATTATAACACTCTGCAAACAGAGGCCCTTCGATGCCCAATCCACAGTAGAGTACCTTGAACATTCCAGCCAAGATGGAATGTTGTCCCAGGAGCACTTCCCACAGAGAAGGATGACAACGCAGCTGTCACTCTTGAAGATCCTGTTTTCTGGCAGGGTTTTATGCCGCCCATATCACTAATGTGGAGCCTAGTCAGAGGGGAAAAAAACATTGTAGGTGGAACAGTGCATGCTGTCTGCCTGTCTGTCTGTTTGTCTGTCTGTCTCAATCTCTCACTCTTTCTCTCTCTGTATCTCAAATCTCTTTCTATCTGTCTTGCTATCTCTATGTGTCTCTGTGTGTATTAGTGCACACAGAGACACCCTTCTGATCAAATTGAAAACTATTAACAACATAAAGTTTCAGTGTACATTTATTTACCAATTTATTAGCTAATTCATTCCCAACCTTCAATGTTCTCTTTATCTCCACCTTACTTTTCTCTCTGTACCTTTAACATATGTACTTCATTTTATGCATGAAATGAGTTCTTGTAAAGTTGTGTGATTTTTTTTCTGCAAATGAAATATTACATTAAAGATACTAGAGATGTATTCTTTTAAAAGAACCTTATGGCAAATTGCTTTGTAAAGCAAATAATGACCCTATAACCAATCTTTCTTTAAATCTAGATTTCCATATATCAGATTTGACTGAAAAAAAGGTACATCTGTACTTTATTTTTACATCTGTCTGCTGGCTGTAGTGCAACATAATAGTATGCCAATTTGAAATACCATAATTTTTATACTTTCCCAGCTCTCACAATGCAATCTTAGAAAATGTATTATTTTCCATATAATTCTTACATATCCTTTCTTTTCTTTGGTGGAACTTTGGCCTTTAGAGCTGTCTATCACCACCATCCCCCAAGTTAGGAGAGAGCTCTAACACCTCGTCTTTCAGAAAACAGTATGGAGTATTGTGTGCTCCTTTGAACAGTTAATATTTACAATGACTCCTGGGTATAAACAATTGCCTTGATTACTTTACAAGTCAGTAGACTAGTTAGGCATCAGCAAGACTGGACTTCTGCAGGTGTATTGACTGTCAGCTGACATATTAACATACTTATAGCACATACATCACACACATGCAAACACACACAAATATGCACAGGCTCTGAGATGGATATTGTGAGATGACTCCCCATACCCATCTAAAGGACATCACCTCATCCAGTTACTTAGAGTGTGTGTGTTGTGTGTATTAATGCATGACTCAAACTTTTGGATGAAAGTATTCAGTACAGCATTAACTACAGACATCATCTATGCAAATTGACTTCTAAAAATGTGTTTCGCTTACATAATTGAAATTACACATTCTTCAACCAATTCTTGACATCACCCACTCATCTTCAGGTAGCAATGTTCTAGTCTCTGCTTTTCTATCAGTCAAACTTTCTGTAGATTACAGTATCATGCAATTTTTCCATCCCGTGTTTGGTTTATTTCAATTAATACAGTGCCATCCAAGTTCATCTATATTGTCAAAATCATGAGACCTTTAAAAGATATATTTTTACATTTATTTATTTTATACATATGAGTGTCTCTGTGAATGGATGTGCACCGGGTACATTCCTTTTGCTGAGTGAGGCTAGAAAATGGTATCAGATTCTCTGGAACTGGAGTTATGGATGTGTTAGAGCTGCTAGGTGGGTGCTGGGAACTGAATCTGGGTACCCCATAAGAGTAGCCAGTGTTCTTAACTGCTAAGTCACGTCTCCCGCCCCCCAACAGGATATCATTTTTAAAGCTAAATAATATTCTTCTTACTGTGTTTCTAAGCACATGTCACATTTTCTTTATTCACCTGTCTGTGAGTACTTCAATTTCACCCCATATCTTGACTATGTAAAGAATGCTGCTGTGAACACAAGATCACAGAAACCTCTTGAGAGAATGACTTCATCTCTTTTGGATATAAACTAAGGAATAAGACTGCTTGATCAGAAGTAGTTCTTAGTTTAGTCTTTGAAGGATGGCATTGCTTTCCAGAATGGATACACCAATGCACATTCTCATTAACAAGCAATTGTTATATTTCCCCACCTCCTTGCGGACATTCTTCCCTTTATCATTTGATAGTTGAAATTCTAATAGGCTTTGGACTGCATTTCATTGTGATATCGATTTGCATTTTTCTGATATTTAATGATCTGGGAATTTTTTATATTTTTCACATTGCTTCTGTATATCTTGAGATATATCTGTTCAGCCCCTTTACCATTTTTAAATGGGCTGTTGTTTTCATGGCTGTGGGATTGTTCAAGTTCCTCCTATGTTTTGGATATTAACCCCTTATCATATAGATAGCTTGCATTTGTTTTCTCCCCTGCTGTAGGTTATCTTTCGTGCTGGCTATTGTCTCCTGTGCTGCAGAGATGCTCTGCGGTTCAATGCCATTCCACTCGTCAGCTTTTGCTTCTGTTGCTGCTGCTTGCAGGGTCACATCAGAAACATCTTGGCCCAATGTCAAGGAGCTTCCTGTGCTTCCTTTGAAAAGTTTTAAAGTTGTAGGCATTCCACTAATTTTCAAACTCATTTGAGCTGATTTTTGTATATCACTTTGGGTAGGAGTCCAATTTCATTCTGTTGCATGTAAGTTTTGAATTTTTCTATTTACTGACAATATTGCTATTTCCCTATTGTGTGCTTAGAAACACACAGTAACTACCATTGTATTTTTTATTATTGAAATAATAAACAATTAAAAATGGACTCAGAGAACACAAAGCTTCGAGTGAATGTTTGCCCATAAAAGAATTTTTTTGAAAGGCTGAATTGATTCCAGTAATATTCCTGTTATCAGTTGTCTTCATGAGACAGTTTCCTGCTCACTTCAAGCCTCAGTGTTTTTGTCTGTGGAATGGAATGCTTGGATCCACTCTGACAGACACACAAAATTTCACAGGCCTACTCAGATGAGATGTCATATCTACTGGATGATGTACTTAAGTTTCTTAACATTTGTTCCCAGAAGGTACGTTTATATTAACAGCATGTCCAACAGGCACCTCTGTACATAGTTAACTACATAGCCAAAACCTTTAAAAGAAAGAAAATAAAAAGAGAAATTAATTCTATCACTGTGTTTATCCTGGATGAGGGTGCTAACCCCTGGCAGACGTTTCCCAAAACCTGCGATCTACATTCATAAAGAACAATGAGCAGTGTAGCTAGGATCTAGGTCTAATGAGGAAGATCAGGTCTTCAATGGTTTGGCAGCACCATAGGTTTCAGAGATAGAAGTCCTAAGCCAGCCCTTCCCTTCAGTGCAGTCAGAGCCCTACATGAGCCTTATTCTGAGCAGTTCAGTCGACCTCCCTGGCTTTGTCTTTTACCTGGAGAAACAGCCAGCATTTTATCACCTCTCTGGCCTCTTTCCTCTTGTGATCAAGGTGACTTATAAACAGCTGCAATAAAAATGATTTTTTTCCATAAGCTTCTTCTCAATAATATCTCTGAAAAAAGCAGGGAGGCTAAGAGATACATGACATTCACAGATTTTGTCCCTGGAGCCACAAAATGCACATGAGCAATTTCTTCATTTTGACCAAAATGAATGGTCATCAGAAAAACAAATGTAACTTTGGTGTCCCTGATTCGGTGGAGACAGCTTAGGGGCTCAAACTTAATAGACTTTTTCTAACTGATTAGGATCTCGGAGCGGGCTGCAGCATCCTGTCAGAGCCGATAGCCACATCCAAAGCACAGGCTCTGAGCTGCCCTTGATCCATGACCTCAGCAGACACAACGGTGGGCTAGAGAATCTCCTAAGATTCCGAAAAAGGAAGTTTGACGGTGGTGTTCATTTGACTTGGTGGTCTTTTAGGGAGGCAATTAGGCATTAAACATATATTGGTGCTTAAAGAAAATGCCTAACAGTAAAACACATTTCTAGATTCCAAAGGTCCGGGAAAAGCTACGCCTAAGAAGGGATTAGCTACTATCAGATGATATTACGACTGGATTAATGATGTTCCACATTCACTATATTTATAAAAAGAGAGGAAAAAAGAATAGGGATCTTTTAAGAAGCAGATAAGTGATTTCTATAAACCTTAGAAGCTAAAAGAAAACTCATTTTATAAAAGATACAGTTCTAATAGTATATTTATTTATAAATCCTTAATTAGGGTATTTTTTCCTTATAAAAAGCCCTACATTTCAAGTAAATTGCTGTTAACACCATCTGTGAGGCTTGAGAAAAGTGCATGTATGTGCCTGTAAGTGTGTGTGCACAGAGAAGGGCCTCTGGTCCCAATGCTTTATAGGGTACGAAGTATTTTAAGCTTTCTTATTTTAGACAATTGTTTTTGTAATGGATATACTAAAGGTGATCATTTTATTTTATTGCTCACCATTGCTGACTGAAATATTTTGCCATATGAAAGTAATTATTGTGACTATATTACTTTTCTAACCTGTTCATGTTGGGTTCCAAATACTCACAGTATGAAATTCTTTCACCCTGCCTAAAGAAAGAAGAGTCATTGGCTACCTGACCTTCGTCACACAGAGACATGCGATGGTTATGCAATTTCCTTTCTCTTTCTTCTTTCATGTGTTCCCTTTGTGTATGGCTTTTTTCTTTTCTTTTCCTTTTCCTTTTCCTTTTCCTTTTTTCTTCTTTCCCTTTTTTATTTTAGAGCTTACAAAAACAGTCTAACCTTGGTGGCAGTATGAGATGATAATCAGTGAGAAATGAAGCAACTGACATGAATATCATATGTCGGGAAATGCAGCAAATCATCTCAGGTCATCATAGTAAGTAAAAATAATTTATACCATGTCTAAACAAGGAAGGAAGGAAGGAAGGAAGGAACGAAGGAAGGAAGGAAGGAACGAAGGAAGGAAGGAACGAAGGAAGAAAAAGAAGAGGGGAGTGCAGCCCAGATGGCTGGGTGGCAGGAGCGAGAAGGTGACACTGGAGGAGAGAACCAGTATTTTCAGATTTGAAGTCCCAAGCCACTCTGTCCTGTTCTCTGTGCTCCTAAAGGTAGAACAACACCACACCTGGAAGTCTTAGTTATTACCAATGACAAAGGAAACCATCACAGCAAGCAAACAGTGCTGGTTGTTGGCCTTCCAACCTCACCACCTATGCCCTCAGGCTCCAGCTCAGCAGAACTTTAGACTCACGTCAGAAGCACAGGGACAGGGCACTGCACTGAAGGGAGCTGCCCAGCAGCTTATTGAGTTTTGCTTCATAGACTAAATTCATCCTTCTCTGGCACCACAGTCTACTCTGTGCCCATGGCTTACACTGAGAAAGTCACCCAGCTCTCCCTAGGATCTGATGTTCATTCCAGAAGGAAGAGGAAGAGGCTATATCTCGGTTGCCAGCCTCTGAGGAGGGCCACACTCTCAGTGTCATGACAGCTGGGGTTCTGATGGCCTCTGTCAAGCCTTGCAAGGATGCAGTGACCTTCTCTCAGGAAATATACAGAGCCTTGCCCTGGTTTTATGATCTAGGATTCCATGCGAAGATCCTGATGTCTTCTGATATTTTTTCATTCATTTCTATACTTTAAGTTTTTACTTCATTGAAAACAGAAACTACGCTATTTGGGGCCAAAGTCTCTAAAGAGACTGGCTTCTTAGAACTTTGCCTATGTTGCTGCTAAGGGCTCCAAGTGCTATGCTTGCTGCTAGAAAAAAATAAAAAATACTGAGCCTAATAAAGCAACTAAAAACACTTGAGTTTAGTCTTTCAAAAAGCCCTCTCCGCATAGATGTCAAACCCACAGTCTCAAATCATTTTGTCAACTGGTGAGTGAGGGCAGAACCCTCCTTCTAAACCCCTATGCTCTGAGAGAGGAGTTTAGAGAGTGACTCCCTCATACAATGCCAGCTTGTGATGAAGTTTACTTTTTTCCAGACTGAAATGATATAAAACAGTTTCATAACTGTGTCAATCTACAGAAATTAAGGCACCAACTCACCAGCAACAAAGAAGGAAAAGATGTTGATTTTTCTTTTCCAAATCTGACAGCCAAAGCAAGGCTTGTTTCTTACAGAACTCCATACAGGGGGTAGACAGAAAGGTGTGCTTATGTCCTTATGAGGGACTTGAACCTAGAGTCCTGAGAACTTAGCCTACAAGTGAGGCAGGTGCTTTGCAGATACTGGAGAAGATGCAGTCTGTGAAAGAAGTGAGGAGAAGAGACCTGGGTCCTGAGAAAAGCCCATGACTGACACATCTCCAGGCAGGACAAAAGAGGGGAGAGACATGCAGCGGGCAGGGTCTGGGGCAGGCCAGTCAAGAATATAGCACCCATAAAGTTGTGGGGTCTAAGACCATGTCCAGTTTCAATGGCAACCCAGTAATATAATATATGAGTTCAGGTAGGCTGAGGACTAAGTGAATTTAAGAGAATAGGAGGTGGACATCCATCACCTTTTTGAGACACTAGGACATGACAAGAGAAGGCAGTCTGCCTAGAAAAGCTGCAGGTTCAAGAATGGGGGAAATCAAAAGGTAAGCCACTTACATTGGAACGCTACTACTAGCCAACTCATCTGAAAGTGAGCAAGAGTTAAAGTAGTAAATGTAAAACACTTTTAGTAGTAGCTGCAAGGTGGCTCAGAGGGTAAAGGCACTTAACATGGAGTCTGACGACCTGAGTTCAGTGCTGGAGCCCACATGGAGGAAGGAGAGAACTGACCCCACAGGCTGTCTGCTGACTTCCGGTTAGTTTCCTACTGTCACATCCATGAACCGCCTACACACTAGTAAATGAATAAATAAATAAATAATGTAATGAAATTTTAAATTTCATTTCTTAATCAGGTGTGTTTCACAACTACATTACTTTCACACTATCTTCCGAAGTCCTCTGAATAGATCTTGTTTCTCCTGTTACATCCATTAGGGTTTTAGGTGTTCTGGAGCACAGGGCTGAGGGGTAAGCTGGACCAGTGTCTGCTCTACTCTCATCCTCCTAGTTTCCTTCTCTATAAAATTAAATCTTCAACAAAGAAATTATGACTGAAACATATTTTCAATACTAAGGATGAAAACAGGTTTGTAAAAGTGTAATCAGGGGTCTGGAGAGATGGCTCAGAGGTTAAGAGCACTGACTGCTCTTCCTGAGGTCCTAAATTCAATTCCCAGCCACCACTTGGTGGCTCACAATCATCTGTAATGGGATCCGGTGTGTCTTAAGACAGCTACCCTGTGTGTGTGTGTGTGTAATCTTTAATAATGTAAACAGATCTTTCCTTATAAATATCCTAACATTGCACACCTTGGCAGAAATTATATTCCCTCTTCCCCATGCAACTATAGTGATGTCCAGGATTGTGCACAGCCAGCACACACCAGCACACACCCAGCACACACCCAGCACACACCAGCACACACCTAGCACATACCAGCACATACCAGCACATACCCAGCACATACCAGCATGTACCCAACACACACCAGCACACACCCAAAACACACCAGCACATACCAACATATACCAGCACACACCCAGCACATACCAGCACACTGCTCTTCTACTAAAAATATACAGACAATTAATTTTCAAAGATACCAGTCTCTCCTACATATGTTAAGACTGACATTCCACTGCAGGTCAGCTGGAATAATCATATCAACAATTTTTTTTTATAACCAAAACTATCTAAAGCAAGATGTTCATAAAGGATAATTAAGTAAGCTAATATTGTAAGATGTCAAATACACAATAAGAATATGTGCAGAAATACCTGCTTTGTGTAATTCAGAACTGGTGTTTCAGGAGATTAACAATTATGATCGCCAGTCCTCTTCTGATTCTATAATACTCCACACAATCTTTTTTAAATTACTTTATTAACCTTTCCTCCTAGCACAGAAGTGCCCGATTATAGATAATATTTCCAAATCATCTGAAGTGTAAGTGTGTTTGATTTGCTCGGTAAGTATTTGTCTACTTTATTACACTGGTCGAGCACACCAGCTCCTTGACTACCTCCAGTCTAGCTAAGAATGGGGTCGTACCCTTTTGTCCACCACTCCCTTTGGGCCCCACTCCTAGAGGCAGAGCTGCTGGTGCACGGGAACACAGTACAGTTTTTACACACAGAAACTCCATTCAGTGCCCTGTCGTTAAAGTTTTTTCTCTTTTTTTTTTATTGGATATATTCTTTATTTACATTTGATTTCCCTTTTTCTGGTTTCCCCGCCCCCCAGATGTCCCATATGTCTTAAGAACCCTAGGGTTAATAGAAAGAACATTGGTCAGAAGCAAAGGATGGTGTCTATTCCCCATGTGACTGGGACACGGGCATTGATGAACCCTGAATTCCTATCATTCATATCCATCTGGTAGCCTTATCCTCTAGCTGCCCCTTGTCGTCCATACCACCTAGGACATACATGGCTTGCATTTCGGTGTGTCCTGTGTATGCATTTGGGAGCATCTACATGAGCTGATACAGACAGAAAAGGACGTAGTGGGCTTGGAAAGGGCACACCCCAAGCCCCGCCATTGCCACAGGGACTTGGCGAAGAGAAGCTGAAAATCAATCTGAGATTTGCAAAGTGCCTGTTGCAACTCCCTAGCTGTACTCACAGATGACGGGGTAATCGGATGGAACAGGGCGCACGGCTCACCGAAGAAGGCCAGCGCCAGGATAAAAATGCAAACCCAAGAGACCCTATGCATTGTCCACAATCAACAAATCTTGAAATTTCCATATGTAGAAGGGTTCAGGGCTGTGTTAGTAATACACGAGTCCACCGGTCAGTTCATTCACCCATGGAATTACAGTGTAGGGTATGGATGCCAGGATTTTAGACCCAAACCGAGCATAAAAAAAGACAAAATAAAACTCAGTGTCAGCACAAAGTTGACAGCGAATGATTATAACAGCTTCGAAGCTTGAAAAAGAGTGTAAATAACTAGGATCCCCGCGGGCTCACTCAGCCTGCATACATAACAAACCTGATGGACAGTCTCTCTGGTAAAGCAGAACGAGGTACCGGGAAGATTCTGCCAGCCAAGAGCCTTGACTGTCACCTTTCTAACTAAATCAGCTCCTTCCACGCGGGGAGGGAAGCGGCTCCCTGGGTGCGCGCAGCAAGGCCAAGGGCCCTCTGCCTTGAAGCGGGAATGTTAATTATCGGCTCTTCCGTGGTTATCAAGGCGCTGCAACCTACCAGCATTTGCACTCTGAGAATACGCCTCTCTCTGATCTTTAATCCTTGGCACTTTGAGTCCACAAAAGATTGTGAGCCTAACTCTGCTCTGCTCATTTTTTACAATGTAAAAATGAGGGCAAAGGAAACCTTTCCCCTGCCCTGGATACAATTGCAGACTTAGTGGGCCCTTGGAAGGAAAGGGAATTTGCTCTTCTCTGTATGTATGTATACATACAAATGTGCAYACGTCGGTGCTGAGAAAAAGACCCGTGCTACCTGGTTTGGCTTCCACCCTGAGTGACCAAAGTCAACTTTGAGAAGGCAGAGTGCCATCATCACTAATACCTACAAACACAAAGGACAAAAGAACGCAGACAGGTCTTCTATGTGTGCCCAGAAACCACGCCACAGGTATGCAATTCCTTCACGAGATAATTAATCAATTAGCAAACCATCCTTTCCCCCTTTGTTATTTATGAGGTAAGAGGACTGCATCTCCAAATGCAATGGCAGGCCTCTTGTACTCAAACTTTGCCCTTCAAACACATTGGTCTTATTTATCTGAATTGAGCAGATGCTTTGCAACGCCAGCCTGTTGTGACTGGTCTGTTTGCTATTAGAACCTGAGTAAGATTTATGCTAAGCAGAAGAACATAAATATGACATCCTATAGACATTCATGATGATCAACTGTGTTGTATCGTCTCCAGCCATGACTACTTATTCATATAGGAAAAGAGGGAGCAAATACACTTGACATTGCTAAAAGGGGAACTATAGTCATTGGAAGGACAGATGAAGATGAGGCTCACACCGCAGTTGCTCTGGAGTACGACTCTCAGGTCTTAAAATGCAATTAACTTGCTGCAGTGTGTATATCCTGCTTATAGGCTCAACACTTCCTTCCTTCAGAGCTCCCATATCATCTGTGACTCCTCTTTGGAAAGCAAAGATGTCAGGCAGCTTTTGCTGAGAAACTGGAATGTTTATCAGAGGCCCCTCAGATACAAAGCCCTCACAACCTAAAGTGAGCGTGGGCAGAGAGGTGAGGTTGTGAGACTCTTTTCCCTCTTGGCATTGTAGGAACCTGACCCATAAAACTGGAAGTGGGAAAGAGCTGGGTGTCCTGATTAACATGTGCCTGTAATTCCCTCCCACCCTCAGGAAGCAGATGGCTATGCTGATTGATTCCAGCACTCTGGAGGCTGAGCAAGGAGGCTAGGAAGCAGAGGCTAGCCTGGATGAAAGTGTGAGTCTCTGTCTCTCTGTCTCCCACCTACAATGTCTGTTGCCATGTGGTGTAACCTGGAACATCAACCTTAGCCATCTTGAAAAGCAAAGAAGATTCTCAGAACCACAGGGATATTTCATTAGCCAACTAACCAGAAAGTCTGTGTCTATGACTACACTTTTGAGACAATAATTAAATATAAATTCACTCCGTTGTGCACAGGACAAGGACATTTCTGGTCCATCTTTACAGCTAGGAAATACAAACTCCAGGCATACACATGCCCTAACAGCTGCGGTTTCRACCTGTTCACTGAGTCGAATATCAGATATCCTGCATGTTCTATGTTTACCATTCACGTAGTAGCAAAATTACAGTTATAAAGTAGCAACAAAAATAGTGTTATGGTTGGRATTTGCCACAGCATGAGGAACTACACTAAAGGGTCGCAGCATCAGGAAGGTTGAGAACCACCATCTTAGTGACTTCAGAATGGACTCAGAGACCTACAGGCAGTCATTTGACAGAGAGATAACAATATAAGAGTACTGCAGAAAACTTTCCTATCCTTTCTCTCTGTTAAAAAAAAAGACAGGACAGACTGAAATAAAATTCAAATGTTGAAAGAACTCTAAGACCTCATAAATAAGAATATTAAGGGAAAGATCATCACGATATGAAGACACTTAAACAAGCTGTAAACCCACAGCTCTTTTACCTTAAAAGGCAAACAAAACAAAGACTGGACAGATGTGAACAGAAGTAAGTGCTCCTCACTATTGAATTCACACACAGGAATCAAAATCACCACAGTGAATCTTGGACACATTACTTCTTAGCAAAATTAGCATAATCCAGCACATCTAAGCATTAAAATTTAAAAAGTATTCAAACTGTCCTCAGATCATCAGCAGAGTCATGTCACAGATTTTTTTTTATTGGTTCGGAAGCCTAGGTGTAATTGTATTAATATTTTAATGTTTGATACATATTGCCTGTGATACATTGCTTGCATAAATAAAAAGCACCAGCATTCAATTGCCAATGAAATAATCACACAGTCAAGATCTTTATTATATCATGCATTATTTAATTACAATAATCAGAGCCCTTTTGAAGGTAAAACAAGATTAAAAAGGTTTTGTTTTATTGGATCTATATATTTGATTTAAACTTTACATGCTAGCTTTACATTAAGAATTTATAAGGCATCAGTTGGTGCTGTTATAGGAGTTTATTTCTTTTATAATTAGTACAGTACTCTTAAAGTACTCTGACTATAAGATAATATTTCAGTATTTTAATGAGCTTTTTAAGTGTAATTGATGTAACAATCATTGAATTACACATTTATACCTGAAGAATAATGAAGGAAACATTTTAATGAGAAATTTAATCATTATTAGCAAATGATCTACTAAACTGCCATTTGCTGACATTTAAAGGCTTAATAGCAGAACCTATATTTTCCTCCATTGGCATCAACAGTGATAGTGATTACTTTTCTGTCACTTCGATTACCCAGGTTAACTTGTTACCATCACTAATTTATTTATAAATTCGAGAAAACTTTCCCTACCCACACTTGTCAGCCTTCCAGAAGGAGTGGGGCTTGGCATTTGGCTGGGTCATTTAAGTAGACCAGCCCCTTTCCAGCCTCAGCAGCCTGCATCCTGGAAGCCTGCTTTCTTGTGACCACCCACGCTTGCATCAGCAGCTGCATTCTGACGAATGTCCTGGACCCTCCCTTACCTCAGGCAGAGACCTCAGACTGACGTCAGCAGGGTTCAGGGTTCACAGCGCCTTCATCTCAAGCACAACATCAGCATTCGAGCCCTAAGAGGCAGCAGTGGTGCTTGGGGAGCCAGCTGTGGGGCTGAGTTTCACTGATGGATACATCGGGTTGAACTCTGCAACAATATATTTTGAAGCCACAGAGCTCTCAAGTGGGCTGGTTTTACATAATCCCTGTAGGTCAGGAGAAATTCCATGCGAGCCCAGCTTTGGAACAGAAGATTGGGCAATGCCAACTCTTGTCAGTATGTAAGTTGGGGAGGCATGAGATCTTGGGCAAGGACCAAAATGGACTCTGCTTTCCACTCTACCTTCATCAGTAGACAGCATGCCTTACTGATTTTATAAGGGACAGTCACTGTTTACACTAATTAAGCAGAGCAGGTGTCAAGGTGCAGTGTGCATGAGTCTCTGATAGAATTCATCCATCGAGAAGGAAGGAAGAAAGTGTTTGGGTAAAAGAACGCTGTCAAATGATATCTCTCTCTGTCTCTCTGTCT
>BDUI01000533.1:119134-162620 GCA_002335545.1 Apodemus speciosus | reverse complement strand
GGGGGAGGGAAAAAGACATATGGGACATCTGGGGGGCGGGGAATCCAGAAAAAGGGAAATGAAATGTAAATAAAGAATATATCCAATAAAAAAATGTTTGAAAGACACAGTAAAAGATTATTTCATTTCCCCCTTGAGGTCGGTTTCTCATATGTGACTATCAAGTTCTTACAGTACATTTGATCTCAACCAAAGAGCCAAGAAGAGATCATAAACCTCTTAGAGTATCAAGGGCATGCTGTGCCAAGGCATGCCAGAAATGTGGAACTGAGGTACAGAAAAGCAGTAGCTCTGATAGCGAGGATGTGGGCAGCACCAGGTAATCTGAAGTCACTACCAGAGTCCCTCCTTGTAAGTTACACCACATAGTAAAGGCAGACAAACACAGCAACACTGTGGCTTCTGCATGCTGTCTTTGTTGTTACTTGATATTTCACATGAGAACAGAAACCCCTTTCTGGGTCTTCAAAGCCAACAATAATTTGTCAAGTCCTCTTGTGGAATCACATGGCTGTTCTCTCTGTGCCCCAGTTCCTCTTTAAAAAACTCTGGTTTATTCAACTGCTCTCATTCCCATAACTAGCTTATCTTAGTGAAAAACAAAACACCACCACCACCACCATCACCACCAGCACCACCACCACCACCACCACCAAAACTCCACAATTCAGTTGACCTGACCAGGCCAATAAGATGCACAAGGATGCAAATGTAGCAGCAAAATCCTAAGGAGGGCATCCCCAGAGCTAAGGGACTTAGTGAGAAATCCAAAGAGCCCAGGAAAGGCTGTGCCCTACACAACAAAGGTCTCTGGAACAAGGGACGCTCATGGCATCCATGCCGCATTTTAGAGAGCAATGGCTTTGATGTTTGTGTCCTTCCTAGTATACAGTGTCACTTTAGCACCAGAACAGCATTAAGGAAAACTGGAGACTGAAGGTCAGGGGCACTCCCACCTCACAGAAGCAGGTTAGAGCCTTTCTATAGGGGCTCTAGGCAGCATTTTTGCTCATTACCTTTCTATCCTTCTACCCTGAATGAACACAGATTTTTATTCTCTCGAGAGAACTAAGCATTCCAGGTGCRGAACAGGAAGCAGAAAGTAGCTCTTGCTACATTGGACCTGGAAAGGCCCTAATTTTGAACTTCCCGGTCTCTAGAACTATGAGAAAAATGATTCTATTTCTTATAAATTGCTCAGACTCAGGCAAATACTTATAGCAGCACTACATAGAATTAGCCATCATCTTCTGACTGATATGAACACCTATGAGAATACCGGCTTATTGCACTGGACACCAGGTTTCTGTTTAAGATTTGAGGCATCTGAAGATTGTGTGAGAGTCTAATTGAATATGGGTAGCACTGAAAGGTATGGTTGAATTCCCCCTCCCCCAAGAACATGTTCAGTGAAAATAATTAGACAGGATGATAAGGTTAATACATCTAGAAATAAAGGTCATTTAAAAGACAAAATCCCGAGGCAGTACAGGAACAGTTCACCGGAACGTAARCAGCGCRAAGCACATACCCCGCGTAACAGAACCACCTCGACCAGACCTCAKGTCCGCAGGCTCACCTGGCAGTGGCGGGGACCAGGGGCACGGGTGAAGTAGCAAACCTTCATTCGTTTTCTTCTACTGTGCAACTCTAACAAACCCAAATAAGCTCCGCGCTGCGACTGCCATGACATATGAGCAGGGATGTCTGGCACGAACAGAGGTGAGCAATAAAAGTGAAGCAAACGAGCAAAAATAGATCAAAAACGACAAAAATGATGTGTTTTCATTGTTAAGAGTTGTAGTGAAATTCGCATCTGGTGAATTCCAGTCCAGCATTTCCATGATATATCTTTTATAATTTCCCTCTAATTATAATGAAAATCATTTTTCAATGTGATTTTGCAATAAAAATGTTTCTTTATTTCTCATTACATAAGAACATGATCTCATCCGGTTGTGGAGCAGGCTTACAATGTGTGCTCTGTGTCTTCTCCGTCTTCCATTTAATCTCTTCCTAGTCTACAGATGTCAAGAGGTTCAGATTAAGCTTGTTAAAGATCTGCTTCACTCGAACTCGCTGATGATTATTTATTTAGCAGTTTTATGTAACCCTGTCATTGCTAAGCACTCTATTAATTTGCCGAGGGACAAATCAACACTAGTTATTTTTCTACCGGCTATTAGACTCGGTGCTGCTGCTTGCTACAAACCACTTGCCAGTTAATTATAAATTATGGGTCCTCTTTGCCTATATTAATTGATATCTCCTCTGCCATTGTAATACTAGACAAATAAATTGAAGGCAAGATTTATTAAGCAGTGTATGCCTTGTGTCTCTTGATTAGCATTCTTTACTTTTTTAACATTTATACTTGTTTATACAGATTTGACAGAGCAATGCATTAAAGAAACTATCTTTAGGGTGTTTTGTGGTTAAAGAAGAAAGAAAAGCACGGAAAGAACTAGAAAAATTTAATAGATTCACAATTCATTGCAAGCAGCTTCTAAAACGCTGCTGACTCGTGTGCTAAAACCAGGTTGTGACAGACTCCTAATTATGCACAAGCTAACGTTCAAGAGGGTTTAAAGTCTGTGTGTCCTATTGTTCTGAGATAAACTGATAGGATCGTCACCTTGGATCTATCTTGCTTTGCTCACACAATGTCCTTAGTTGCGTATTTTCATTCGGTTACACAGGCTTCTATGTTCAGAACCCTTTTATCCTCTAAGCTTTCATTTTGTTTAAAGTGAGACTTGTTACATTGTTTATATGCAGGTGTAATATGTTATGACAAAGATGCACTACAGCTATTTTTAATTTTCAGCAGCAGGAGTTCTAGATGGCACGAGCACAGAACCCAAACCTTTCCAATTGAGACCACAAAGGAACTAGAGTCAGAATTTAAGTGAGACAGGAGGGAAAAAAATTACCAAGTAAAGTCCTTTATTTCTTTTTTTATTGAGTATTTTCTTTACTTACATTTCAAATGTTTCCCCCTTTCCAGGTATACCCCCCTCGGAAACCCCCTATTTTATCTCCCCTGCCTCGATGAGGGTGTTCCCCCACCCACTGATCCACTCCTGTCTTCCCGCCCTGGCATTCCCCTACACTGGGGCATCGAACACCCTCAGGCCCAAGGACCTCTCCTCCCAATGACGTCCAGCAAGGCCATCCTCTGTCTTATTTGCTTACCGCTTGGACTATATGAAGCACCAAAGAACTGTAAGCTTAGTGGAACGGTTTACCCAGCTTGTTGTTATTCTGTAATGATGTCAAAGGGCACCAGGACCCAGCCATACACTGAAAGACTCAGTCTCAGAAATCCTAGTTTTGTACATACTTTTCACTTAAGTTTTGACCCCACTTCCTTGGTGGCATTCTGGATTCCCATTGATTCCCCCATTCAACATAAACCCACCAATGGATAACAAGCTTGCTAGTTTGGGTGGGCTCTTTGGCCATTTGCTCTCCAGGGAAAGAAGAGATGAATTAGCTAAGCAGATGTAGTTCTCAGTCACTCGCACATAATTGCATCTCTTCTCCAGCAAATCCATGTTTGAAGTTAATAAAGACTCAGGAGAATGTAGGAGGATGCCCTTTGAGTGAAATCAGCCAGCCCATTCAGAAACAATGCATTCTGCTAATATACTATAATCTTGAGCCACATTATAATAAAATCTGAAGAATCTTCTCCTATGCAATATGCTACCTTTTTTGCTTGCCATTTCTGGCCATACTTTGCAGTGAATATCATCAAATGGCCTTTTCTTTCTAAATATGAACTTTCCAGTCATTCATTTTTTCTTTTTTTTAAAGATTTGTTTATTTATTATATGTAAGTACATTGTAGCTATCTTCACACATACCAGAAGAGGGTGTCAGAACTCAGTACTGATGGTTGTGAGCTACCATGTGGGTGCTGGGATTTGAACTCAGGACCTTCGGAAGAACAGTCAGTGCTCCTAACTGCTGAGTCATCTCTCTAGCCCCTCCAGTCATCCTTTATGTTCCCTTCTCTTTGCCAATGGCTCCCTAAGACCTACAAATGTGATTCCTGATAAAATTTATACATTGCCACTAGTGACCTTTCTGCAGTTAAGAATGTTTTCTTTTCCTTTGTATCTTTAGTGCCCAGAACAAAAGAAGAGTTGGTCACCTATTTACTTAGAGGATTTACTTAGTTAGAAGTAATATTAGTTTATAATGAGCTGATGATCTAGTAGGAAGGGCTATGATAGGTGGTCATGTACAGATGGCTCAAAGCAGAACTGTGATGCAGTACTGGTATAAGTAGGCACAGTGATAGCTGATGGAGACTCTCCCAAGTGCACTCCAAAGCTTGGTTAAGCCTTTCCTTCACTATTTCTCATTCCTATTTTGTCTTCTAGCATTCAGAACAGGAATGATGGACTAGGTCTTATGGGGCCCACTAAAGCTCCTCCCACAGCACAGTTCACTCTAAGTTTAGATTCCACTGAGGTTCCAGACTCCTGCAGGACACATGTGAGAGCAGCACGTAAGTAAGCAGGAGGGTTGTTAGTCCCTCTTCCTCTCACATGACTTTTCTCTTATTTCAGTGAAATAAAATTCCTTGTCCTCTTGTGTCTGTCATGATCATGAGAAACCTGTCTGTCTCCACTTTGAAGGCAGGAGCGATTATTCTGTATTTCTAAAAATAAGTTTCCATTTACTATAAAGACAGCCTGCTTCCTAGAGACAGATCTAGTCCAATCCGTGACCCTGACTTGCTTTGAGAACACCCAGATCTTCCCTGGCCCTCTCTCATCACCCTCCCTAGTCACATGCAAGGACAAGGTGGATTTTGTTTCATTTTGTTTTGTTATTGAGAGTTTTGGTATGTCCTTATCACCCCATTATCGCTCTTCTGTGAACCTGCACCCTAATAAAACCAAGCTTACTTCAAATTTGGCTCAAATTGTGTTAGCAGTTTTCTTCTCACCCAGTGGGGCTGTGTAGCTGGGAAGAGACGCGCTGACCATGACTCTTTTTACAGAGGAAGCGTTTATTTGGGGGTTAGAGCCTTCGATGGTCAGTCCATAGTCATTCCGTTGGCACGGGCATAGTATATGAGCAGTAGCTGAGCTTCCCAACCTGATCTGAGTGCAGCAAACAGAGCAACAGAGACACTGGGGTTGGCATGAGTTTTTGAAACGTCAAATCCCACGCCTAGTAACGTCTTCCAAAGAAGCCATAGCCTAATCCTTTTCAAACAGTTCCATTAACTAGGGACCAAATATTCAAACGTATTAGCTTATAGGAGGCCAGTCTATTTAAACCATCCCAAGTGAATAATCTTCAAATCTGCGTGCAATTATGGCAGATGATATACATCTGCCCTACAACATGTGGGCCATGCTTCTAATACTTACATATGTGTTTCTTAGGGCTGTTTTCACCTTTACTCTGGAGGGGCCAAGGCCATATTCTCTCTCTCTCTCTCTTTCTCTCTCTCTCTCTCTCTCTCTCTCTCTCTCTNCTCTCTCTCTCTCTCTCTCTCTCTCTCTCTCTCTCTCTCTCTCTCTCTCTCTCTCTCTCCTTTGCTCTCCTTACACTTTCATGATATATACTATATCCATTCAGTGAAAACCACAAATTCTGTCATAGTGGAGAAAACTGCTTTCTGGGGTGTCTCTGAAACCACGGGTGCTCTACAGCCAAGGAGTATGCAAACAAAGCCATATCTTGTATACAAATTTAAAATATGACCATGATAGCATGATCAAGTTGCAGTATTTGCTCATTAACTGAATGATATGAATATGAATCAGATATCTGGAACATAGCATAATCTATGTATCCCTATAGGAAGAAATATTGTCTCTTCTTTACAGCTACAGGAGCTCGAGAGCAAGAGAGTAAGTACCTGCCTGCACCAGGTCACGGAGGAGTGAAGAGCAGGGACAGGAGGGAGCAGAATCTGCATTTATTTCGAGGTAAATATACTATGGAGTTCATTATTACTCCAAACAACCAGGCCACTTTAAAAGCCATTGTACATCTGATGGGGCTTTGGAATTTGATTGCAGAATTCTCTGAAAGGGGGTTGTTTGGGACGTAATTAACATGACAAACAAGAGAAAGACACAAGTTTAGCGAAAAGCTCACTCTGAGTGGATAAATTTCTCTTCTTCCTTTCTCTAAGTGCGGAGGAAGATGAAAGCATGGGAAATAACTGCTGACGAGTGTGCCTCTTAAGCTAAGGACCTGTGCTGGGAAATTCTACTTTGTCTAGCAAACACTGTCAAACAGAAACCTTGAAAGACGAACATTTATTTTTCTCATTTTTGTACAAATGCTCTGTTCTGACCTCAGGGTTTTCCTGACAATGCTCCAGGTCACAGGTGGTGGGAGGGGCGGGAACATCAGGAGGGGCTTGGGTTTGCCCTCTGAGCTCACATGGCACTGAGCAGTCGCTCAAGCTGGAAGCAACAGGAACCAAGGCACCTGTGGGTGCCCAGTTGCCAAGCAAACCTGCGTAGTCTGCACACCAGTCATTTCCAGTGTCTAAACTTACTGTCTCCCTACAACAACGCCATAAAGCCTCGACTGTGTAACCAACCCTTCATTTTTCAACCATGGCAATATCCCAGGGTACACAAAGACAAAGGCTGTTGTTATGTGACTTGGAAGAAAGTACTCTTTCTAGTTACTCTAAGGAGGTGATGGTTTAGTGGTTGAGACCATGAGCTGTGTGATAAAACAGAACAGGATGTTCTCCATGTGAGAACTCTGCAATCTACTACCCTCTGGATGTTTTCCTTTCCTAAAGGACTGAAATTCTTTGGTTTTTGCTGTCTGCTTGTTGATATTGTGTTGTTTTGGCTGACACAAGGTCTCACTGTATAACCAGGCTGGCCTCAGCCTCTTCTTGCAGCAATGCTCACAAAACCCAGCCAATAAATGAAGTGCATATCTCTTGCGAATTAAGGAGATTAAATGAAAGAACACAGCAACACACTATTTGGCATACACTGAATGGTCAAAACAATGTGAACTTTATTATTATGTTAAAAATGTGAATTTTAACCAGTGCCAAAACAACTCTATGTGCAAGGAATTTAGAGGCATACTTGACTATAAAAGAAAATAAGGACTAAGGTAGAAGCAGCCTTGGAGTCCATTCCTTCCCACTGCCCACCGCAGCCCCAGCCCCTGCCCAAGGACAGAAGGAAGAAAGTTTGGGAGAATGCTAATTTAGTGTGTGTGTGTGTGTGTGTGTGTGTGTGTGTGTGTGTGTGTGTGTACTTCCTCCTGCTTCCTCTCCCTCTTCCATTCTCTGAGATTAGATCTTACTACATTAGCTCAAGCTAGCTCCAAACTAAGTCTGTCCTCCTAGGAATCTGAGTTCTAGCATAATAAACATGAACTCCCATGCTCAGCACCTAGGCTGTATGCTCACAACCTTCCAAAACAACAATAACATCTACCACAGCACTGCTTTTGGTCAAGGCTTATGTGATTTTCACTGTTAGAGCCATGTATCTATAAGAATGTGACAAGACCAGTTCTCCTTTTGCACCATGTGCATATGTCCATAAAGAAAAGTTCTAGAGGTTGGGAATCCTCTGATGTCCATCAGTGCTGGCAGGTGCAAGGCTCACCAGCACATCAGCAATGTTAAATTTATAAAGCTCCTAGCCTATAGGATTGTAAACTATCCTCCAATTTTTAGACTATTACATTTGTGTTAAGCTAACAAAATGGTTAGTCCTATGAGGATGGTATTAGTTTGACATATGAAAGCATCATTAAGCAAGTTAGACAGGCTCTGGAGACACGCACTTAAATAATAGATATATGAGGGTAGGAAGGTTAACTTTATTTTTTTCTTTCTCCATAGATGATGTGTCTACATTCAGTGTTAAAGTATAGATGCTTATGTAATTTCATTTACATCTTAAGAATCTTCCACTCAATATCTTTAAACTTAATATTATGGTGTTATTATAGGTCCAGCCTGTAAACATCCATTACCCTCCCCTTAGTTCTATTAGTGAGTGTTTGTTTAAGCCCTCCCCCGAGAGTGCCCTTCTTCTCTTAGGATATGAACATGTTCCCTCTTGTATAAAGCTCATTAATGTCACAACCTCACCAAGAGGACAAAAGGGAAAGGAGACCCATGAAAAGTCAGTCACCACATTAGGTTGACTCTCAGGGAAGTGTTCTGGGACACAGTCCGTTCACCTCACGCCTGCGTTAGCCTCATCGGCTCCCTGTGTATTGCGGGCTGAGTGTGCTGCAGTGGGGGAACGAACTCCTTTCAACGTCAGCGGGGAATGCCTCCAATCCTCAGTCTCCAAAGTGCTTGCCCAGCTCTGCAGCCTGAGCTCTCCATGTTCTTTCTTTCGGAGGTTAGTGCCAACACTTCAACCTGGTGTTTTTTCTGTGAGTTTAAAGAACATGGCAAGTGACAGAGGTCTAGAAGAATACATTTCTTCCAAAGCTGGTGACCAATTAGTTGCTTGCCACTGACTGTCATTTCCGGGCTATGAGGGCTGCGTTCTTGTGGCCTGGTGATAGACACACTGTTTATTTTCCACTTTACAGCCTTTGCCAATACTCGAGTCCCTCGCTGCTGCCTTTCATGCCGCTCTTCTGGATAGCTTGTGACAGAGGACAAGATAAAAGGGACATGCGAGTGTGCAAACTGGCAGCAGTGGGCAAACTGATCTGGGGCACAGCAAAGAGAATGGCTATGTTAGTACCTCACTCTTTATACTAATGCTTCCAAATGAAATCAGGGAAAACACCAAGTCCACAAGGTTAATGCTCAGAAATAAGCATGGTGGCTAAAGACTTTCTGAGGGTTATTAAGCTGTTGACAAGACGAGAATCAGACAATTCACCACTAGGTCCATAATTGCCTTTCATCTAGGAGCAACTCCCCCACCCCACTAACTTTTATGATTCATCATATTTATTTTTTGTTTCCTCAAGCAACATCTTTTATTAGTTGCACACTCACTGCAGAAATTTAATTTCTGCCAGAGAACAACAAAGCTGTTGATTATTATTATTGAGAATCTGGTACAACATCGAGTGAAATAAAATCTATAAGGCATTAAAATGACAGATTAGGCAAGAGCTGTATTCATTTACAAGTGTTAGAACATCATGCTAATGCCTCACAAGCACAACATAAAATGAAAATCCACTCTCTCATGCTGCTTTAGGAAGGAACGCCACGAAGCTCCCAGGAACACAAGCCAGAGCTGAGAAACAAGGCAACAGCCTTTTGCAGTTTGCTTATAGGTTCACCCTTGACAAACACAAATAAAAGCACTCCTCTGATTTGCACAGCCAGGAGCTCTTACCCATTGGTCATCCCAAACTAAACACTGTTAATCCTGATAAGATGTATGTTTAATAGGCACCTTCTTGTTTTTTAATGAAGAGTAATTCTGCACACGTCAGGCAAGTTCAACTCTGTATAGCCTATCTTAGGAGCCCCAGAGAAAGTGGAGAGCAGGGCCCTGGAATAAATGAGTCAGATTTATTATTCATAAATAACTATCTCCCCCAGACTTTATGTATACCCAAACACTCAAGGTTATTAACCCACCCCTGTTTGAGACAGCATATCCGTGCTTTTATATCACATGTTGCAGCTAAAGACAGATAAGAACAGGGAACTTATAAGAATACTGGAAACCATCTGGCTAAACATTGTGACCATCAAACTTCATGCTCTACTAAGAGAAGAGAACACAGCTGTATCAATCAGGAAATATTCAAAGAATGGCAAGACTGCCATATCTAAAACTGGTAGGACAGACAGATGAGCTCTAGTTCAAGGTCAGCCTCATCTAGGGAGTGAGTTCCAGGACAGCCGGGGCTATACAGAGAAATCCTGTCTCAATAAATAAATAAATAAATAAATAAATAAATAAATAAATAAATAAATAAATATTCCAGAAAGGAATCCAGGAGCTCCATGTCTCTTTATATTCTGACAGAGATATGTTGTAAAATAGTTTCTAAGAAATTCATCAGAGTAGTTAACATTCACAAGTGCTTACATAAGGGCACTATGTGGAGAACAACTTGATTCATGGCATTATTAGCAAAATATAATGCTCATATATTTCTATATAAATATATAAGTTAAATAGGCTTATAAAATCAACATATGAACTTTACTATAATAATGCTAATTATATGTATAATTCTCCCTAGGTCATACAAATACATAGTGAAATTTACAAGTCAAATTCTTAGACTCAGACATTATTTAATTCTCAGACAGCAAAAATCAGGTGTGGAGGACATCCATTCTTCAAAACAGCATTGTGTTATCTTCACCCGTTTGACTTCCTGTTGACGTTAGTAAGTGGTAAGAACCGTTGAAAAGAATCTGCTAAATGGCTCCTTTTAACACCAAGGATGGCAGGGTGAACTGCAAAGGAGAGTCGGCAGGGAACCCTTCACCAGGGCCGTGTCAGACACCGCTTGGTTCCTACGCACGCCGTGGAGGATTTGCTCATAAGATACATTAAATTGGTGTGTCACTATCAAGTCTTAGAGCACACGGAGTACTTCCACTCATTTTCTGCTCAGGAGGACACGTTTTAACATAAGTCAGTGAGCACAGAAACCATCAAGGATGGCCTATCAAGGATACAGAAAGATAATCACAGAACAATTTGTGATATTTTTTGTCAATGCCCATTCCTGGTGGCAGAACATGGTGGCGCGGATGAGGAGGTGCCAACGAGGAGGGAGGATGCGACTGGGACTTACTGACGAGGAGGGAGGACATGACTGGGACTTATCTTTCAGCCCTAAGTGCACTATATAGGACAACCCACTTCCATCTCTAATGACTGGTTTTAGAAAGAAGAGATGTTTAAAAGAGATCTTGCCCTATGGTGCCTCATTGGTACTACGAAAGCAAATTGAGAGCATCTGACGTAGGAGGGTGGAGGAAGACGCTAAGGTACAAGCCAAAGTAAATAAAACATCCATCCTTCCCGTCGGCCTTGTATCAGATTCTCTTCCCTTGCTAGACCGTCACTCTTTAAACCATCTCTCATTATGAAGAATGGAACGGAACAGAGTATTTTCTGAAGCTGTGCATAAGTGTTCTTGGAATTATGGATCCTGTGTGAAGAAGCAAAGACTGAAAGAGGAACGATTGACTGACTCAGAAATCTTGGAGTCTGTATAGAAGTCTGGGGATGGTGAAAGTTTAAGAATTTGGTATGGGAGATAGACACGATTCCAGTTATATGGCGACGCCTAAAGTTTTAATGAAGAGAAATCCATCCATCCACTAAGGTAAGAAGGAAGCAGGAAAAAAAATAACAAAACACATAAATTTGAGTTCTGGCATTGTCCCCACGGTCTGGCTGCTAATTTTTTGAACTTCACCCAGGCTGTGTGTCCAACAGACCACATGGTGATTGCTAAATTGCTCAATGACCACAAGCTACAATCATGAGGAAATATTCATGAAAATTAACATCCCATTTAATACTTACCACATTTTCAGCCAATACTTTGTGTACCAGAAAGTCCTCGAACTGGCTCCAAAACTTTTCAATTCTGACAAATGCACTGGCCTCTCTCCAAGGAGTTGGGCAGCAATCTGTGCTCTGTGCGAGAATATGGTGGTGGCACTAGTGCTGGGGGAGGAGGGGAGGAGTGGAGAGTTCTTCCCAAGACTATCTAAAGACCARTGATCTTCAGAAGCCCCCAGCTACCAAGGTCTCCTATTACCATGGCAGGAGGCAGGACCTTAATCACATTAATCTTAGGCAATCAAAGCTGGAACTTGGCATCAGCAACAAATATTTGATAAGTTTTGTTAAATAGGAGAAAAGTCACATTTGCTTTTAAAGTACAAAGACATAGGAACAAAAGCTCAATTATAGGCCCTTTTATACTTCCTTTAAAATAGATGAGATGATGCTCATCGATGACTCTTGTCCTCTTAAGGAGCTTGTTGTGCTAACAGGGAGTGTCTATCCTAGCATGTTGGTGCCACCCACGCCCGTAATGCTCAGCCTCTACATACTGAGCAGTAATGCCATCCTCCTTATGAAAACTCGCTTACATAGGTGTTTTCATTTTTTAAAGACTTTCAAATTTTTCTATACACATCCCATGAAAAACTGGGTTTTCTAAAAAGGTGAAATACATTCAAGTATCTGTCTGACACAGCTCTGATTTTCTTTAGGTAATGTTATTTGGCAGTTTGGAAATATACAAACCTATCCGGTGTCCACAGTTGACCAGCATAAAAAACAGTCCAGTATGGAATAAGTGAAAGAAGACACAACTAGAAACAGAAGAATTTTGTTTGCCTCCCATCTCTGGAATTAGCAATGTGATTGAGAACTATGAAGCTATAGCTACCTTTGCTGCCATTTGATACAGAAGTATTGACACTAGATAATTTTCAATGTTCACTTTGTTACTAAATTTCAAGCTGGATGTTTTTCACTGTTGGAGAGAATACTCGTCCTTACAATGTCCAGTCACTCTACCCTTTGAGGGCCCCGACCAAGACAGCATTCTGTGACCTTTTGCATCCAGTGTTGAAGCGACCTAATGATGGATGTCCAAGCCCAACAGCGGATGGCTGGGTTCCCAACATCAGTCTTTTCCCTCTTTTGTCATTATTGCTTTTGCTTAGACAGCTCTATGGATATTAGCAAGAGTCTCTCCCTCTCTCCGTCCTCGATTTCCCCTTTCTAACATCTTTCTAAAGATGTTTGTAAAGTAGGGGCTCTCTGAAGGGATGCTACACAGCAACTTTAAGCCTGAGCACAGAGATGCTTTGGAGCCCCTGGGAATCTTGCTTTTGGAATAGTGTAGTCCCTGACACTGGACACCATGACGTCCCCCAGGTTTCACTGAAGAAGAATGCTATTTGTAAAGAAGGCACCTGGACATGCAGGTACGTGTACTTGCGGCATTCTGGGCCCATAGAATAAGTAACAAAGAGAGTTCTGAGGCACACTCCAAATATTATCCTTCGGCATCACTGTAATGTTAGCTATAAAATCTTACAATCAGTCTCCCCAATGCTTGATTTGATCTGATTTTCTTTACCAAAAAAAACAAAAACAAAAACAAAACAAAAAAAAAAAAAATAAACCCTCATTCGGTGATCTCCAGCCTAGAATATGCTGTAAGAAATTTCCAGAGAAACTCAAAAGAGGATAGAACAAACAGTGTGTGTTGCTATAAGGTGTTCTTATGAAAATAGACTGAAAGTAAACAGAAGAGATCATTCCACTAATATAAATAAATCAAAGAAAAGCATTTTTCTGGCTGAAGAAACTGTTCTAGTCCCCATATCTCTCTAATTTTTTTCCCAAGGGTTTTAAAATCACCCAGTTTCTAACCTCAACACCTGTGGCCTGCTTATTTGTGAAGGTCGGCCTCTTACCACCCRGGAGACACAACCTAGTGCAATGGCTAGGAAGATAAATTCGGGAGGCAACCTGCTTTTCGTCTGTATATGTCCTCTGCTGTACACATCTGCTGATTTCTTGGTACTCTAGTTTTATCATCTGAAAAATGCACAGTGTGTCTCATGCCATTCTGGAAAACTTTCAAGATAGACTATAAGTTACACAGAATCCTTGTACATAGAAAGCTCCTACTGTGTGATTTATATTACCTCTGTACACTATAGCAACCCTTCTAATTATTTAAGACAGAACTGTTTAATTATTTTCACTTATAACCCATTTTCATCTGACATATTTTTGTACAACTTTACAAATGTAAGTATAGAAAATAGGTAATAAAAGTCAAAGATTTATTGATTTACTGATATAATAATTTACTAATTGTTTTTGAAAACAATTCTTTGTCATACATATAATTTTATCACTTGTTAACCCCAAAGGAAATTTTTATAATAACAGATGGGATGGATAAGCTCGCTTATTTTTCCTATAAAGATTAAATCTTGACTAAGTATTTGATACCATAAGGCACAGAGTAGCTATGATCTTGCTCAGAGTTCATTGGTAGTATTTATTTACAACCATAAAAGTTAAAAAAAAATCTGCTTCACATAAATACGTAGTACAAAATGGTAGAATTATGTTTAGCACCATTTCAAATAATGTTGGAAATTCTGTCCAAATCCCAATCCAAAATTCATTTAATGAATTTTTACAAATGAAATTCAAGTCACCAACTCAAATAGCAAATTTTAAAATGAAACACTAATACAATATAATCCAAATACTTATTAGTTATGCTTTGTTGATGAAATGATAGCAAGAAAATGTTAAAAGTCTTTGTTTTCCATGACTAAAAATTACATTTCTATAAAAGTAGAGAAATTTGTTCCATAAAACAGTAAGTTCATAGCCCATAACACTCACAAATCCCAGACAACCTGACAGGCCTCACTGGATCAGCAGCCCAGTGCAGAGTACAACTTTGTGCTCAGAACCAGGGGGTCAGCAGCAAGAAGCCCCTAATTCACGACCTGTTTGATTTGAATGTTTTGGTGGTTGCATGTTCAGAAAACTTACACTGTTGCCAAATATTTTACATTGCTCCGCCATTCAGTTAGGCGATCCCAAAGAAGGCCATGCCCCACATATGATAAATCTTGCATTTAAGACATGTGAATTGCAACCAATCATGTTTAGGTTTGAAAGAAATGTCATAGGTTCATGTTGATGTGACATCTGTCTCACTTGAGAGGTGACAACAGAAAACAAACAAAAAACAAAAGCAGAAGTCCAGGTCACAGAGATGGCATTAATGCTCTGAGACCTACTTCCTGCTCTCTGGAAATTATTCATTGTAAACATTTTCAATCACCGATGTAAGAATATAGGAAGATGTGGTGATACGCCCATTGTTGGGGGGCTAGGATGGAAGGTGGTATAAAGGATCTGGGGAAAAGCACGCATCACAAGGTACAGTTCCCTATACCCGGCTCCCTCACAGCATGTGGCTGAGTAAGTGGAGGCCAAGGACAGAAATTTCAGAAGGCCTTAAGTTCTCGAGAGAGAAGGAAGGGAAGAATGAAATGACTACAAGCAAACCTAGGACAGATACATCTTTGAGCTTGTATTAACTAATCGTTCTGTGTTGCTGTGAGGACACACCTGACAAACAACATAAAGGTAGGAATGACTGATTTAGGCTCATGGTTTCAGTCCAACGTGGCAGAAAAGGGATGATGTCAGCTTCATTTATAGTGATGGAAGCGTGTGATAGAAACTACTCACAGGTCCAGGAGGCAGGCAAGGAGGAAGGCAGAAAACGAGTGGGAATAGCACACCAACGGACCTGCTCTTTATGACCTACTATCTACAGCTAGGTGATGCTTTGCCAAGTTTCTGGCATACAGACACCAGCTGGGATCCAAGCACTAGATAATGTGAGGAAGACCAAACATCATTAGATATAGACCACAGCAGAGACTATGTTGAATCTGCAAGAGCATTCCCAACCAACTCTGACTGGCAAACATTCCCGTGAGCAGAACACTAGTTCTCTGAAGACTTCTGCCCTGATGGAGGCAATGGGGCCAGTGGCCACTTACCTCAGGTAAAATCTTGCTTTGGACGCTGGCCCTGACACTTGTGAGCCATCCATATTTGGGCGTATAGGAGACACTCTGGGCCTCATTTTTCGAATATCTACCATGGAAATAGTATTCTCTGTAGCACAGGGCCCACTGATCTCTGATACAGTACTAGTGTTTGCCAAGATGTCACTGCAAACCTACCTAGAACAGCCACTGCTATAGATGGTTCAAAGAAGACTCTGTAGCCTTGGGCTTCAGTCAGCTCAATAAGCTACCAATCAAAAGCCATTTGCTATATCTCATGGCAAGGACAGGATCCCCAGCAGGCCTCTGTGCAGCAGCTACTCTGCTTTCAATTTCTTTAAATGTCTTTTTTAATCCCAGCATATGCTACAGGACAGCATCGTTTTCTTTATTGTTTAAAACATACAGAGTTACTAAGGCTGGAATGATAGTTCTACACACAGTGCCTTTGGCACAAGCATGAGGACCCGAGTTCAGATCTGTTACCTCATAAAAAGCCAGGGCTGGTGACCCGTGCCTTTAACCTGGGTGCTGATGGGGGAGCAGGAGGTATGCGGATGTCTGGAGCGTGCTGTGGCCAGCCTCACTGTATTAGTGAAGTTCTGGTTTGGTAAAAGACCCTGTTCCAAACAATAAGGATGGGACTGATGAGGTGAAGAGGAAGGTAAGCTGCCAAACGTGACATATGGAGTCCCGTCCTGGGGATCCACATAGTGAAAAGAGAGGACTCACTCTAACCAGTTCTTATCTGATCCCTATGCATCCACAGTGACACGCGCGCGTGCGCGCGCACACACACACACACACACACAAACACACACACAAACACACACACAGACACACACACAAACACACACACACAAAAACACACACAAAAACACACACACACAAACACACACACACAAAAACACACACACAAACACATACACACAAACACACACACACAAAAACACACACACAAACACACACACACAAACACACACACACACGCACACACACACACACAAAAACACACACATACACAAACACACAAACACACACACACAAACCCCCCMCACACACACACACGCACACACACACACCAAGCAAGGTAAACCAAGGGAAATGAGATCAGAAATTTGATCATTCTCCATGTCCTGGTCCTCCTAGCTGGGGAGAAGGTGTAGGCAGCTTTGATAATATTTCAGGGGACAAGTATGATGCTTGCCTCCTTGTCTTCTATCTATGCAGACACTGCTATAGTCACAAAACTATATCCTCTGTAGTGTGGTCCTCTACATGATAACCTCTAACAGGCAATTTTGTTGCATGTGGCACGCACACATACCACAACAGGTACACATGCACATAAAATATTTATTTTCTCATAGAACATCGTAATGAACTTGAAAAATATTGTTAAGTGCAAAGTGGACTGCATTAGGGCTTTGCAGCACTGAAAAGAAAACTTCAGGAGAGTGTGTTTCTTCTTCAAGAAGCCCCACATCTTCGTATTTAGTTATTCCTTGAGAAAATTAATGATCTGAACCAGTGGAAATGTTAGCACTTTTTTTGACACTTTCCCATACGTATTCAGTCTTTGTGCTGTCAAAGCTGGGTATTATAAGAACAGGCTGTGAGAAAGCACACAGCAAATGTGCCTGCTGGAGGRAGCATATGACGACCACTCTGCAGAGGATGCAGTTTTGGTACTCAAGCAGTCTCTGAATACAGAGAAGTCTGAGGAGGCAAGGGTCACACTTACACCTTACAATTTTATCAGTGCTGATTCCATCTTCTCCCCAGCTAGGAGGAGTGGTGAGTGGAGAAGGATCACATGTCTGATCTCATTTCCCTCCGTTTGCTCTTCTCCCACGCCATTCTTCCCAGAGTGGCAGTGTGCCTTACGGAGTCACTGGACAAGGCCTAATGCTGCAAGGAGAATCAAGGCGAGACACTGGCCACAACCAGGAACCAGATGCGCCATGCTCCCGGGGTTCTGAGGATGTGGTGAGAGCCCCACTACTACTACTACTACRCGCATGCTCTGTAAAGTCACACATATGTAATGTGGTCATAGCAACTGCTGTTTGGGGAATTCTGAGAGGATTGTTACATTACACCTGATTGATTGCCACCATTGTTTGTCTACGATTTCGGAAGTCATTTCTCATTTTAAAGTATTGTAAGCTTAAACAGAAGACTTTCTAAGTATAACATGACTCAAATACCATTGCTGGACCAATGCGATCATTATCTCCACATGACACCCAGTGTATTAGATGTGAATTCACTATCTTATCTCAAGCTCATAGGTTCACCGATTTGGCAGTTTCATGTGGCTCATTAGTAGGCTTACATTTCTCTCCTTCCCCCAGAAGGTAGGTACTATCAGAGTAGGGCTCCCCACCTCATTTCTAGGGCTGGGAAGAGCAGAGGACTTCAGGAAAGCATTCTAAACTGTTTACCGAACAAATGCAGAAGTCCATTCTGATGATAACAATTGAAAATATAGTAAGTGCCAAATACAATGCTCAGCGTTAGGGCCATATCTGCTGGGGAGGCATTCCGTTGTTCTGAGATAAAAAGGTTCAACTCAGCATCTCTGAAGAAATAGGCAGATGTTGAGGCAGGATGACACAGAACACAATGGGGGTGAGAGGTAAGTAGGTGACACGGTTCTGCTTGATAGGTGGGGAGCCAAAGGGGGCTAAGCTGTGCTTCCGGTCCACAGTGACATCAGTCTTGATATCTAAAGAATAAACATAATGTCAATGCACGAGAAGGGGTACCAATAATCATAAAAGCACTGCCAGACATTGGACATTAGACATGTTCACCCATAGCTCCATCAACCATTGGGAAATGAATGCCAGCTGTCAATCATGGGTTGGATTGCCTGTATTTTTGGTTGTTAGTATAGGCTAGAGGATTTGGAGTCTGAATCTCAGGGACATAGAGCAATCCAATGGTATGAAAAGCGGTCAAGACTAACGAAGGAAATGAAATAATTACATATGCAACCTAGGAGTGGCTGTCTGAGGATAGAGTGATTATTTTTAATTGGTTCTTGTTCCACAGGCATATTGATAGGACAGGAACTAAGGTTTAACCATTGTGCATTTCTTCACAATATTTACATTTAAAATCTGTTTCTGCCATCTCTCCCGGTGTTTTAGGAACATAGGGTTTTTTTTTAAGTTGGTTGAAAAACAATAACTGCTACTGGAACTAATTCTAGCATATAGGTTAAACAGTAAGAACCCATTTCAGGGCGGAGGGACAGTTTTGTAGATCCCATGACTGACATTACTCCAAGATGTAAGGTATGATTTTCAGCTCCATCGTTGTCATTCTGGGAGAAGGGTGTTATCTTGGGAGGACGTGAATAAGACCTTCTAGATGCCAGAGCTATTGGAAACAGAATAGAGAATGCAATGGGACGCAGTCTGCCATGCAACCCAGAATGCAGAATCTTTCTCTTCGCAGACAACTATGGGAAGTGGACACAGCATTTCTGGCTTGATAACTCAGAACCATTTCCCCGGCAGGGTTATCCAAGCCTGGCAAGGGAAAAGCAACAATCTCAACCTCGGACCACATCCTTGAATCACTCCTTGGAAGAGCATCCAGTGGTAGAAAAGCAGCTTCTTCATAAAGCAGCATCAACCCAGATGGAACTGTTGGGAGTGCAGGGCTACAAATGGTGAGCCTCTACTGCAGGGCCATTGGACGGGCATTCCATCTCCAGTGAAAAGCTCATTAAATCCGGCTCGTACAAGCCACCTTGCTGAGAAACTGCAGCCTGCATTAAAATTACAATTATATTGTTTTGCCACCATAGAGGAAAAGGTTAAAATCCTACATTGGCTGGACATTGTTTCTGTGATACTGGCCCTCTCCAAAGCTGCTGTGTGGATGAGCCCAGAAATGATGTGAAATATTTCTAATACAAATTTTATTTTTCTGTGAAACTATTCAAATGCTGCTTTACAACATGAACTACCTGAACCAAATCAAATCCTCAGGTCAATTCCTCCTTCCGAGTGCTCCTTAGATAACCAAGTCTTGTTCTGCGAATCTGTTCAATATATTAAAGTTGATTCACTCGGACAGTGTGTAAGATATAATACATTAATCTGGGCCATTTCAATTTCTGAGGCTGGGACTATAAAACCGGTGCGCTGCATATCTAATTTTTTTTGAATACCTGATTTATGCATCCCTCTGATGCTGAGTGTCGATGCTGTGGTGGATGCGGCTGCCACATTAACAACGGGCTGCATCAGCACTCAAATCTTATCTTGTTAAATCAGACAAATGTAGCTCAATGAAAAGGAAGGAGTAAATGCCTGGGATGCTTGAGAGGAGCGAATTTTAATCCTGTTTGTTAGGGGAATTTTGCCATTTGCTCTGGATAACCAGGATGGGGGTGTCCCTGAGACTTTAGGTGCCATGATTTCTATTCTTATGTGATACATAGAATGTACACAGAACACACATATGAAAAATACAACTTATGCAAATTAGCACACACCCTTCTGGCAGAGACAGTGCTGCAAGGTGCAGTGTCTATATTTTACAGATGCCATAAAATCTCTATTAGATAGACAACCTATAAAAAATGGGTCTCTTTTTAATATTTCCATTACTGGTATAAAAACTGCTCCTTTGTGCATAATTCTCTATATTTTTCATCAAAAAGAAGTTACCATGAAGGCTAAATACCAGGAGGATGGAATAGCTTATCACAATCATTATAAATATGATGATTCCAGGAACTTTTGTGGCACAATGAATATTGCTACCATTCTACGGACAGACAGTATTAATTCTCATTGAAGAGAAGCGTCCCTGTATTTGCACAATCAACAGAGCTTTATAAATGATCTTTCTGCTATCCAAGGGAAAAAAAAACCCTCCATTTTTGCATAAAGCACAAATGGCAAAAGGATTTATAATAAATGTAATACTCCAGAAATAAACTCTTAGGGAGAATTCTGTGATGCTAAAATCTATTTTAGGTCTCCTTTTCTTAAAACATCTATAGTGTTTAGTTTCAGAAGTCAATCAAAGCCTTCATCTACTCAAGAAAATATGCTTGGAAGCACAAGACCAACTTAATACAGATGTAAAGAAATGCATTGACTCTTAAAATATAACCATCATAAAACAGAACAATTACGGAAGAGGCCACGTTGGAGTTGCAATTATTTAATTGGCTCAAAGATGAACTTGCTTCCTTAGTAACGTTTTGGGAGGATAGTATTTAAACATAAATCAGTTCTGCTTTCACTGGCTTTGCCCCTTCCTTAGCGTTTAATTATAGAAGGTGTATGTGTCAACGATGGGAGATGGAAGAAAGCTTACAAACAAAAGAGATATTCATAGCCCTCTCCTCCCTGTGGTGGGGGACTTTGAAGGTCCCTCTCTGCTGGCTCAGTGTTGTTATTGATTACAGTGACCAGAGCTGTATACAAGCGCTGCTGATCACAGCTACCTACTACAGAGAAGCACAGGGCACAGGAGGGATTTCAAGCACATGTCAAAAAATTGGAGGATTTTATTTGGGGGAGTAATCAGAAAGAAATTCTTGCCAAGTCTAGTCATTTTGCATAAGAAGACATCCAGGCCAACAGTGGGGACAAAACACACCTTAGTCAAGTTCAAAACACACCTTATCAAAGTTCATCTGATATTCAAGGCAATGGTTTTCCACTTCACCATCCAGTCAAACCTCCCACACTTTGCAGCCTCCAATTTTCCAGTGATAACTCCAAGGCAGAGTCACTCCCTTTTACCAAAATCCTGTTCCCCAGACTTTTCATTAACACTAAAATTTGGACTCAATATTTTGCAAAATGTCATGAAATCTCAGCTCATGTAAGCCTTATCTTAATAGTAGTAAATTGTGAATCATGTCTGGGCATGATTCAGAAAATGAAAACTTGAATTATTTAGCTCTTAAGAGAAGAAAATATCTTCATTATTACCTGGAAGGAACAGAAAGCTGGATTTTCAATAGACAGGATGCAAACATATCTTTTAAAAAATCAATAGAAAGTTCAGAAGCAGGTCATACGGAATGGAGTGGGTGACAGTAATCCAGGTGCAGAGAGGGCACAGAGGGGTGTAAAAAACCAGGGTGAGGGGAACATGTGCTTCTGCTCAGTGTGAAAGGCCAAACACAGAACTGAGGATGAAGAACAGATAAGAAAGTAAGTTTTGGGCCAGACAACCTTGCAATCCCTGAGCTAGTCAGACAATTGGTTTACAAGTTCTCTGCCTGGGTCCCATTGGGCAGACAAGACAACCTTGCAGACTATACGTCAACATGTCACCCACCCCTCGAGGAAAAATCTCAGACCACGAGGCAGCTGCAATCTAAAATAGAATCCAGTCTATTGAGTTGGTGACATAGATCCTTGGTACTCTGGCTGCTGGGTGGACTGGGGGGAAAAAGAGACTCAAACATTTCTAAAACATGATCATTTCTGAGACAAGTTTATGTTCGTAGCACCACATAAAGCTTGAGAAAATGTCAACAGGGAGGCAGAGTGGACAGGTCACCTATGGCTTCCGATTGCTAAATGGCAGGAGAGACCTGAAGTTCAAATGAGCCTTCATTAGGACTCAGCAGATACTATACATGTATTAAGAGCAAATGTGTGATCCAAGCCACACTAGATGGTTGAATTTATGTCAAAGTGGCTCCATTACATCTATGTTGGCCAGGGTCAGACTACATTAGCTGTTTTCCTCATTCTACATATGATAAACTAAAAAGTCAATGGTGTACATCAAAAATGACTCCATGGAATATGTTTCTAGTGTCCACAGGACACTGGTTCAGTGTGTGTATGCATGTGTGGTCAGTGTGTGTGTGTGTGTGTGTGTGTGTGTGTGTGTGTGTGTGTGTGTATAACAAGGAGGAAGGAATAAAACATGAAATGTCTCTAAGGTCACAGAACGCTGACCTCATTGGCAGGGCTAATTTGATTGTGCGGGAACAATAGCGCAGTCCTCCTTTGCCAGCGAAGTGCATGCTAATTATGCGATTTGCCCTTGATAAGACCTTGGTGGGTCATTCAGCAGTTGTGATCTGTCACTGACTTCTAATCATGTATTATCGTCTGGGTGAGTCAGAATGGGACCCTAAGCTTTCTGTCTTTACAGCAATGTGGCACTCTAATTACCTTATGCCAAGTGGATATGCAGCGGGTGAATTAAGTGATCAGTAAGACTGCCTTCAAAAATCTTCCCTTGCTCCTTTGTGTTGCTTCATGGCAATTTACATTTTAAGATGCCATGAAGCTTTTGGTGGGACTGAATTGCCACTCTTAAAAATAATTGTTTTATTTTTAATTGCAGCCTGATAATATAAAGTTTAAGCTACGGAGGTTACTTACCCCATCCTCTGTGGAAGTATAAAAATGAAGTGCCAGTCAGAGTCCGAAGAGCAAACTTGCTGAAAAGTATCATATTTTCAGCCTAGCTTTGGCTTTCAAAAAATAAAAATTAAAAGGGTGGGCTTGGAGCATGGTTTGTATTATACAGAGACTCTGAGTGAGAAGATGTTTTTCAGACCATTATACATGTTTTAGCATACTATTAATATGGACTTTATAAGCATTGTTTTCTACCTCTAAGTAGCACCAGAAGGATCCCCAAACCATAATAAGCAAAACAATTTATAAAGTGAGAAATTTAGTCTGGCCGCAAAAGTCTTCATTAGCAAGAGTCAATGAGAAATTGAACTCATATGTGTTTAAACTCAGTAGCAATTCGTAGTATCTTAGTGCATGTGCTCTCTGACAGTTCGAGGGCACTGTAGCCCAGTTATGTTGATGTGGCTTGGATTGTTATGATTATTATCATTATCCTTGTTATTTCATTTCTTTTTTAACTTAAAAATTTTGCTAAGAGCTGGGATAGCAATTCTCAAAAGCTACAAAGTAATCTGTTCAGCTAAACAACATCTGGATTTACCTAGAAAAAGAACTAATGTCTTTTGCAAAGAAAAATGCATTAAGACGTTTAGAAAGGTGATCAGTCAGACTAATGGGGATGATCCTTGAAAAGATGAGCTCTCAAACCTCCCTTAAAAGTTGTCAGTAAACAGACACCCCTTTCCTCTGCCCCCACCCCTGAAAAAAATTACAACTAACACCACAACATCCTAGGGCAAAAGATGCTGAACCAGTAACAGGAAATAGAAAAGGGTTTTCAAAGAATTTCTGCCTTGTATGTCAACATTACTGCAGAATTCTTTTATAGTAACAGGGGGGAAAATCAAAACCAAAGAAGACAATTGAGAGAAAAATTGCAAGCTTTATTTTCCTTGAATCACATGATGTGGAAGGAACATTATTTGTTGAATCCTTGGCTTGTCTGGGTGGGAGGGGGAGAGAGCGAGCAGGCTAGATAGTGAAAGAAATGGGGTGGAGGGAGAAGGAGGGGGCTGAGAGAGCCCAGAGAGGGAGGGAGGGAAGAAAGAAGAGGCTAGAAAAAGAGAAACCTAAGCTCAGAATATTCTGCATTCCCTGGGTGGCAAAACAAAAGAGCCCAAGGAGGGGGAAACGCTGCGGAAAGTTGACACAGTCAAGAATAATGGCTAAATCTATCAAGTTTGATCAGGTCTACTATAATGAACTGAGGCTTCATATTCCAAGCAGGGACAATGAAGACAGGAGCCGGCCCTGAAATGCACCGCTCACTTTGTGCCTGGAATATGCAGCAGCCAGCAGGGAGCCACCAGATAATTACACAGTATTTGTGCGGTTCCGGGAAGCTTCCCGTGCAGGTTGAATGCCCGTGCTATATTAAAAGGCGGCACAGTGAAATGTTTTTAATGAATATTTTTGTCAGAGAAAGAAAAGGCATTTGAATGATTGTGTGTGTGTGTGTGTGTGTGTGTGTGTGTGTGTGTGTGTGTGTGTGAGAGAGAGAGAGAGAGAGAGAGAGAGAGAGAGAGAATGTGTTTATGTTTGTGCATGGGGAAACCAGAGGTGGAATATCACCATCAAAATACAGGTACCTTTATTTATTTTTATTTCATTATTTGCTTTTTCAAGAGGCTGACATCCTTTCAATAATATGAATCACAACATTTGGTTAATGTTCTTTAGGACTAATTGTACATATAATCCCTAACTAATACTTGCTAATAATAACTTTCAGTAAAACAGTGCATCAAGCATAGGTTTAAAACTACTTTTGAAAATTTCAGTTGTAAACAAAATGTTCAGGCACACTGACTCAGAAGAGCTATGCAAGGACTAACACAGATGTTGATACAGACCAGTCAGTGTCACTTGGCAGTGACAGCTAAGACATAAGAATGCATTATTTCAGTGCTCTTTAATTCGCACCTAACAGATGTGAATAATCCATTGAATTTTAAACCTACACATTCTATTCATGATGCCCCATTTAAGTCCAGTTTGCAGGGCAAGGCCAGCCAAGAGAATTCACTCTAAAATGTGATTAAAAAAAAGCCCAGGCTCACTAATATAATACAACATATGTTTCAGATATTTATTTGCTGAGAAAAATATATAACTTTCTAAAATGCATTTTTCAAATGCTGAAACCTAGCAAGCAAAGACAGCATTTTAAAGGCTAAAGGATATTCAGCAATTAGCAGTGGATAGCACACAATAACTTTCTCTCCCAAATGCAATACATTCAGTACTTCAAACTCTTTGGAGAACAAAAGCATCACACGGATATTCGCTTTTCATATAAAATGATTTTCAGATAATATAATGACACACATACCAAGGTATTAATTTAGGCTTGAAACCTCCACATTCTAAAAGAGGATATTGTATTTCACATGGCTAAGTGCAGATTGTGTACTATTATCACTGTTAACCAGCACACTCTGCTGAGGTACTAGGGATCTTTATTCGTTGCTACCACATTGCATGACCCACGGGGAGAGGTCAACAATTAAGAACAGCGAGAGTCACAGGATTGGCCGGTTGAAAGATGGGTCTGATGAGGCAATTCTCTCTTTCCTTTCTCCCAAAGAGTAATTTCAAGTAGGTGTTTCAGCCAAAAAGGCTGCCACTCCCTCCAGCAACTGACTAAAATTTAATTGCTCTTACCCCACACCTCCCCCCCCAAAAAACTCCTGAATTTAGCAAAAGTAGAGATAGGTCCAAGATTATTGTTTAAAAGGTTAAAAAGAAAAGCCATATCCATTCCAGAACATCAAGAATTACTCTCAAAGTTCCTGTCATTGAAATGTTTCTTTTGTAAACTGCATTAAGAACTACAAATACTTAAATGGAATCATTTAAATAGGAACTGGTCTATTTTACCACAACTAGGGGAAAATCGAACCCTTTCAGTAAACAGGCTCAAAGTCATTGTACGTTAAACCCTAAGAAGGGAATTTCAACAGGATCGGGAATCAACAGCAATGTATATCTCAGGATGGGTGATTACTTGGCTTAGATCTGATTATCAGTCTGCCCTCAAATACTTTCAATACTAAAATGTAAACGATGGGCAGATGTGTCTTTGGAGGAATTGCAGCTGTTACTCAGAGCACTCTGCTGCCATGCTGTGCATTCAAACATAAAGCAAAACGGGGTTTCATCATCCTTTCTGTCTTTTTACTGTTGAGCAAATATACTACACCATTATATTAAATAGTTTATGTGTTCATGAAGTTTATAAGTCGAACATGTCAAATGGTCTAGGCATACATTTAAAAGATTTTTTTTTTCTGAGATAGGAAATTTCTAGTTAAGTGCAGTATCATACAACTAGAAAAAGAGAAGCATTTGGAGAGGGGGTTGCTAGGTTGCTCCCCTTTTCTGAATTGCCGAGGATAACTGTACAGGGCCAGTGCTCAGTCATAGGACAAGGCAAAGGACATGAGGGCATGAGAGAGCATCTAATCAGAGTTAGGAAACGTTAACTTCCGTGCCAAATGGGGGAAGAATGGTGTGAGAGCTCCATTATAAAATTAAGCCATCCTCCCTATGGCGACAGTGAAAATATAATCTATATATAATAAAATTATTAGAGGCAATATTTTTTTGTGGATCATTGTTTAGCTTCCATCTTTGTCATCTGTTCATTGTCCAAATAACTATTCCTGAACGGAGCACAGGGGAATGGACTCCTTAGGAAAAGGGGTTCACCACACTCTTCTGTGGGCTGAGAAAAAGATGTGTGGGATTTGGATAGGGAGCCCTTGCTTAGGGTAACTGGAGAAATAATGCTCCAGCCTAGGGTGTCATTCAAACACGTCCTGTTCTGCTATGGCAGCCAATAAAAAGATTTTTCCATCTTTGCTGCCTTTGCTTTGGACTGCCTCCTTCCAAAGTCTCATATTTCATAGATATCTTTTGTAAAATAAAAAGTAAGGTTTTTATTGACTCCCTTAGTCTGGGTAACTTATAAATCATAGTCTGTTTTCTAAAAAGATGAAAACACAGTGATCATTCTCATGTAAGTTATTAAGTTAGCTTCTTCATGTGTAAGCCTAAATACTTTTCACACAAGCACTGGTATATTCGTAAACAATATCTTCATATGAAAAGCAGTGTTGCCCCAAGATTAAGTGGTCCTTGGAAAAGCCCACAGCTGTGTTTCAGCCCCTTCTCAAGGAAAGAGCTTTGTATTGCAGAGAAGGTTCCTCTCCACCTTCTAAGCTTCGTTTTATTCAATTGGCTCTTTTTCACATTGTTATAGCTAGTGAATATAGCAAAGTTGGATTCAGATGAGAACCTTTAGCGTTATCATAATGCTTAGAAGAAATGGCTTCACACTGTATAATCTATCAAAGGTGTCAGATTTACAAAATGCAGATTTTCTGTCACATTTGGGCACTCTGAGCACTGTATCTTTTCACTAAGGTGCTGACTGCTGTTTTAATGAGGCCCTTTGGTGGCTGTAAAAAACTGAAAGAAGAGGATTATAAGGGTTACCCTAGATATTGTCTATTTGTCTTACAAATTTCACACTAACTACCAATTACATCGCCATAAACCTTTTGGCTACTTCAAGCTGTATGGCATATAATGCATAAAAAATATGCTGTGTTAACCTCTCTTATATTATACATGTTACTATGGCCACTGATGCAAGTAACATATCTAATGAAGCCAATAATGAGGCTCTTTAAAAGTAGTCTTGTTATAAGAATAATATTAGAGCAGTTCAGTAAGAGGCTAAGGTCCATTATGGAATTCTTCCGATATCCTGTGGTCCAGGGTCTGGAAAGATGCTGACACACTAATTCAAGCTCAGGAAAAGCATTAATCTTGCAACCTTCTACTTGTCATGCTTAATGGGACATTCTGCCTAGGTGAAATGAACCTGATGTATTCAGGTAAACATAATTTAATAAGGAAAGATAAAAAGAAATAGACATCTGGTTTGACCCTAGGGAAATAAAAATATCTGCCATTTTATTTGAGAAACTAACTATGTAGAAGCATGGTTCTGGGTACAGGACCTCTGCTCATAGGCAAAGGATTGTGGAATGAATGGAAAAAATACATGGAATAGTTTCAAGATGTCCTGGTTCATTTTTTTTCTCCCCAATTTTTGCTATAACCTGCTTACTTTCTTGGCATGGAATGATAGTCCCAGATGGGGAGGGCAACCACGTTCCTCTTGAGGCAGAAGACACATATAGATATGACATTAAACATCTGAGTGTAAAATCCAGATCAGTAACAATACAGAGTGAAATTTTAGAAGCATGAATGTAAAAGAGTAACGAAGTATCCTCTTACATTTACAATCACCCTTAAGTCTAGTGAGCTTTCAAAAATTGTCTCAAGGTTTCAGGTAAGCTTATGAAAGGCATATGTTGGAGCAAGTAGACGTCCATTATGTTAAATGAAACATGGCATCAGATAGAGAGACACATACACACACACAAGCACATGTGTGCATGTGTGCATGTGCACAAACACACACACACACACACACACACACACACACACACACATACAGTGCTTCCTCTCTTTCAGAAATATCTAAATTAAGTCTTAGAGAATGCTGACTGCCTTTACCATTGCAGCCACCAATGCGAAGCAAGAATTAAAATCCTCCATATTGTCACCTTGGGTGGTGAGTCTATTCTCCAAGTCATTAACCAGAGTTTGATCGTAGGAATTGGCCAAGTTCTCTTTGATTTGAAGATAAAATGGAGATGGCATTATTTGATCAAGATGGAGGCTCTGGGTAAGTCATAAATAAGATTCAAATCTTTCATCTAAAATCATTTGAAATCTCAGTTTCCTCCAATACTTCTTCAAGCTATTTTTATGTAAGTTAACATATGGTTWAAAAAAAAAGCTCTTTGGACAATAATGTGGCAAAAGCCATTGTGGTGAATTTGAAATTAACATATTTCTATATTTAGTTGGCCAGGCTTACAAATCTACAAAGCTCAGATTTTTTATTGAAAAAAATCAATGCATCTGTCCCCTGAGATAATATATGTTTCTTGTAAAGATGAGTATTTTACTTACAATTTATTTCTAGCAGGGGCAGAGAAAAATGTAAATGACCACTCAACAAATGATTAAAGATTAAAAGGCAGAAAGAACTTTCACTAGTAAAAAAAAAATCTAATGAGATAGCGATGACCTGCTAGGCCTTCCTCGGTTTCCCTCCCCCATGGCTGGGATTTCTACAGCATGAACATCCAGCCTGACATACATCTTGCACATACCTTCAGCATTCATTTCCTAATCATCGATTCTGCTAGACATGATTGTTCAGGACCAAAAGAGGTCCATGCATGAGCGAGGCAACATCTGACCTGTACTGGACATTAGGAGGGATACTGGAGAACAGCCATAGAGGAAGACAGCCACTTTGCTGCACCAAGGGACAGATGTACATAGAAAATTAGCATTTGGAACACTATAGCTAACTTTTCACTCATATTGTTATTTTTGTCCAAATCTCTTAAGTGTATCATCTGCAAAGTGTTAAGAGGAGTTACTTATTCATTAAGCACTTTGCATAATCTTTATAAGTAGTGCCATGGAAACCAAAAGCACTGCGCTACTTTGGTCTTCTCCCTGGTTGAACTCAAAAAAAAAAAAAATGCAAAAAGATCCAACCCAAATTCTGCTCTGTGGAGAATAAAGCAAAAGGGAGAAAGGAAAAATACCTGGAAGGCGGTGGTCTGTATTTTCTTAATAATTATAGTTTCAGATTATTATGTATTCATTCTTAACTCATAAATTAGCATTCCAGAATCATGACTAGCAAGTCTTAGAATAGGGAAGAGGCCTTCCTTACATCTCCAAAGCACTCTCAAGCATTCTCTTTCCTAGACCTTCTTCAACACATTAGTCTAGACACAGATTATTCCTGGGGCTTTTGTTGCAAATGTCAGTGATGTTAAAGTCCATGCTCATAGTGTTATGTGACCCAGGATTCCATCTGGGTATGTGCAGTGAGATGCAGAAGCACAAAAATCCATCTGCAGAACTAACACTCTGAGGACAACTGAACTATGGACACCTGATTCGCAGAAATAAGAATTAACATGAAATTTGAGATATTTTTTTAAAAGTTGCTGTTTCTAACCATTCTAATAAAGTTAGTGAGTTTTCTGGTTCATTTTAAATTGAGAGCTGTGCTCTATTCTATGTGGAATAGACTAAGCTAAGCTGGATAAGAAAAAAATGTCACCTTAGGCACCTGAATTAATAGTTCGGTTATGTACTCCGTTAAGTCTTTACTATAGATCAGGATAAGTGTGCTAGACAGACAATTCTTTAGAGCTAACATTTTTAAAAGGTGCCAAAGCCCCTTTGAGATCTGTGTGAATTATCCAGATCCGGGAGAAAAAGTTAAATACACAGTGTGCTCCCCCCTTTCTTCATTGTACTGAATAAGTAAAATTGCAGTGAAGTTGGCAAGAATAAATACTTCCTTGGTTTTTCTAAAGCTGCAATTAATGATAATGAAGCCATACCTTATATGGCAAGAAATACAGTACAAATTGGATAAGTGAGAAAAATGATCAGCCATTGTGTGCCTCCGATATAGTACATCAAGGTATCACCACTGTGAGGCTATCTTTATTTTAAACCATTAAACAAAACAATATAAATCTGCAGGCAGGTGTTTCTTGTTGCAGAAGTATTGAAAGTTGTAACGCAAACAATCTAATTTTAGCATCTATGTAAAGTGTGAAGTAAATTTACTGATCACTGATGCATTGAGCAGAGGAAGAAACAAGCAGCGGGGGCTTTCAGCGAGATTATCCCATTAAAGCAGGAAGACTTCACATGGCTTCGAAGGAAGTCGTCACAGGCAGGTGATGGAGGTGGGCTTTGACAACTCGTCAGCGGGCCCAGTGTACATGGTAAGTTGTTGTTTTCTGCTCAGCTAAGCAGCAGAGAATTGATATGTTGGCAATGAAGCGCAATGGCAATTAAATTGTAACTGACCTACATGTTACCGTCATTATGCGTTCTCTTTTTTTACTGCGTTCCCTCTTATTTAATCACACAGTATGGGGTTTTTATTAGGCTGTAATGCTAAAATCTTCATCCATTTAGCCATAAATGTGTGACTGGATATCTATCAGACTTCCTTGCACTATACAAACAAAGCCATTTTGCTGAATCACTGTTGACTTGTTTGTGGCCTAATTTAATGAGTGCAATAACTTACATTACTATCCAGTTAACATTTAGGAGCCCAGAAAAGACCTGCTAGCATGCAGTAAGCCACTGTATACGTTCTCCCTTCGTATCTCTACTGTTTGCAGTACATTTTATAGGAGAAGATGCACAGCTTCTAAGCCAAGCTCAGCTTGCTTCGATTGAGGACAGCCCTGTAGGAAACTTGCTGTGCTCAGGCTGGAATGCCCCTTACGGTGGAGAGCCAGCTCATATGACTGCCTCTCTCTGCAAACTACAGCTGTTCACCCACTGCATTCCATAAAGACAATAGGCCCAGGTCATCAGCACAAGGCAGAGATGACTTAGGCCTTCCACAGTATCTCTTACTGCTGTGTTTCGCCTAGTCCCCTCTCCTGAACATGAGAAGGAAGGACAGGTTAATTATGTAGGAGGGGGGAAGTGGAAGAGGGAGAGGGACAGGGAGAGAGGGGGGGAGGGGACAGAGAGGGAGAGAGGGGAAGAGGGGGTAGGGACTGTGAGAGAGAGGGAGAGTGGGAGAGAGGGGGAGGGAGAGAGGGGGAGGGAGAGAGAGGGGGAGGGAGAGAGAGGGGGAGGAGAAGAAGGGATGGAGGGCTGGGGAAGGAGGGAGAGAGAGAGGAAGAGAGGGAGGGAGAGGCAGGGAGGGAGAGAGAAAATTATTAATTAAGCAAAATAAAGTTCCAGGATAGCATATTCAAGCAAGGTGTTAATAAATAAAAATGAGTCATCTCTAGTTATATTTAAGAGTTACTGTGTCCATGATCTCGAATTATATACTGTTTTGTATTTCCCTGAAAGAAAGCTACTCCACCCTCTCAAACCCCAGACATCTATATGCATGCTGCCCCTTTTAAAACATAAACATATTATAATTTATTTGTTTCCATTATAACACCTTGAAAAAAAGGAGTAAAAGACATCTTTTTCATTTCCCCCTGCCTTAGCTATTTAACTAGCATCTCACAATTCAGTGGCTCAATTAATCACTAAGAATTCTCATTATTTCGATATGAGTTTTATGCATAGATGATGAAATTAAAACTATTCATTGGCTTAAAATAACCATTATTTTAAAAGCAACACACACACACACACACACACACACACAAAGTTGAGAATTTACAAATAAGTATTTCCATACAGTGATTTGAAATAGATTTTAATTTATTTTTCTTCCTTTCAGAGCAATATCATTGCAGTATTTGAGTCAAGATTTAGGTCTTTAATTACTGTCTATTATGCAATGCCTCAGACTGACATTACAGTCTTAGAAGTCCTTAATGATAATACAATGAGCAGAAAATCATGGATGAAAGACATACTTTACATTTTTATTTCTTCCCATGAAGCAGACAAAGGCAACCACCAGCCTTCTTACCCTAGGAGGATCTGGAGAGATGGCTTTGTTTCTTACAAGTGACAGGTCACATATGACATCTGAGCGTGTTAACTAGGGCCACTATGTTTGGGTTTTGCATCTTCTTAAAACATAGTTGCTTATTATTCTATTTCATATGTATGTATGCATATATGTATGTATGTATGAATGAAGGAAGGAAGGAATTTCTGAGTATATGTATGTTCACTTCATGTATGCAGAAGCCTGCAGAMGTCAGAATAGGGTGTCAGATCTCCGTAGAAATGGAGTTGCGGTTAACTGAGCCACCATGTGGGTTCTTGGAGCCAAACTCTTGTGTCCTCCGTTAGAACAGTGAGCACCCTTAATTGCTAAGCCATCTTTCCATTCCCTGGGATTCTATCTTAACAACCACAAATTTATAAAAACAAAACACATGCAAAATTGACATCTTTGCTGGGCAGTGGTGGCGCATGCCTGTGATCCCAGCGCTCTGAGAGGCAGAGGCAGGCRGATTTCTGAGTTYRAGGCCAGCCTGGTCTACAGAGTGAGTTCCAGGACAGCCAGGGCTATACAGAGAAACCCTGTCTCGAAAAAATCAAATCCAAAAAAMCAAAAAAAATTGACATCTTTATGGAAATTAATAAATATATCAAGTCCCGTTAAGAAAAGGGAAACACCAACTCTGCCTCTACTGAACACCATGCACTGTTCTAAGCACTGTGTGTGTGGGTATAAATATAAATGATCAGATTTATAGGGAATGGTGGGTCAAGACTGCTGCTGGCCTTTAGCCAGGCTGGGCACAGTGAGACCAAATCTCTGAAAATAAAATGGAAAGACAGGCCATCAGAATTCTGGTCCTTGAGAGGCATTCTGATCTGGGTGGGACAAAAAGAAACAGACAATCCCCCAACATAGCGAGCAGTATTCATATCAAGACATGATGATCTATAGAGAAAAAATGAAATGAGAATAGATAAAAAAATAATTCTGCAGAAACAGGACTGCATTTTATATTAGTGGTCCCACTGGACAGACCGCACTGAGAAGGTACTTTCAAAGACTTGAAGTAGATGATTCAATTACTGAAACTATATAATCTAAATCTGCATTATATATAATATTGATATGTAGCTCTGTACATTTACATTTGACATTTAATATAGTGGATTTTGTATTGATTTTTGTTTTTAAGAAACACTTGAAAACAACATGGGCTGGAAACTGTGCAGTTGGGGTTCCTTTAAGACTAACCTTTGATTCTGCCTCCCATGTCCTCATTTTGGATAATTAACTGACCCCCAGAGTGAGATTGATGCTTGTGTGGTTTGGAGGGATGAAGTTCCGGTCCAGGTTGGGGGAAGCTAAAGCCATGTTTTCTTGTGTACACTACCCCGACCTAAGGATGCGGATGACTCTGAGCATCTCTCCAAGCCCAGAACAGTCCCCCAAAACAGTCTTATGAAGTAGCCGTCAGTGTGATCAATGCAAAGAGCAGTGTAGCAGGATTCTGTGGGAAATAACTGACATGGTCAAATCATCGGGTTGCTGAGTGAGAGAGTGTGCTGTTAGTGTCCTCTATAATAGTTTTTATATGTATTTACTAGGACAAAACATACAGGGCAGGTGTTGTGAACATAAAAAGAGAAATAGGCGTAAGAATAAGTTCTACATTGGTGTGGGGGAGGGGGTGCTTCAATGGGCCCATCCCTCCCCGCTGAGGGACCAGACACAGGATGGTATAGCATAGAATAGAGTTTATTTAGAGCATGGGGAGGGGAGTTAAGAGAGTAGTAGAGGCAGAGAAAGGCAGAAAGAAGGAAAGAGTAGGGAAGCAGAGGCTGGCCATGACCACGAGGAGAGAGGGGGAGGGGAAAGGGGAAGGGAAGAGCCCAAGAGGGCAAGAGAGAAGCTAAGAGAGTAAGAGAGGCAAGAGAGAGAGGAGGAGCAAGCATCCTCTTTTATAGTGGGCCAGACCTACCTGGCTATCCCAGGAAACTGTGGGGAGGGGCATTCCTGGTGACAGCCAGGTAACTGGGGTAGAGCTTAGACAGAATCCTGAGGGGCAGGTGTAAGCCATGTATACTGTCAACAAAGAATTCCCAATTCATGGGAAGCCTGTGTCTATTTGATATAAAAGTTTAGAGTACCACTAATTGGAAGTTAAATGATCTCATTGTAGATATTACCCATATAATAGTTACTGTGATGCTTTTTGATACAAGATGCAGCCTCTGAGTCAAATGTTGTATGGGAATGAAAAGTCATTGATGTTTCTCTCCAGTGCATGGCTTCTGTGATTCCATGCAGCACCTTTGCCTGGCTTAGAACACTGGGGCCTTTTCACGGCCAGATGCTGCTGGGAGAAGTCTGAGGAACCTCGTATTCACGGAACTTTTCATTTCGCCCTCTTACAGCATCACCATTCAAATAGTTCAAAGTTTCACAGTAGCACAATAATTTTGGTAAGTTTAACAAGAACCTCTAATAAAATAATCTCTTTTATGATTTTTTTCTTACTTTCTCTTTTCTCTCTCTCTACCTATCTCTCTTATCTCTCTAACTCTCTCACTCTCTCACTCTATCTATCTATCTATCTATCTATCATCTATCTATCTATCTATCTATCTATCTATCTATCTATCTATCTATCTATCTAATGTGTCAATAGAATGATCTTGAATGGAAGAGTCTGAAGCTGCAAAGCACTTTCTGTCTAAGGGAATTCTGTTCAATTTTTTTCAATCTCTGAAATCATGTTACTTACAGAGAGAGAGAGGGAGAGAGAGAGAGAGAGAGAGAGAGAGAGAGAGAGAGAGAGAGAGAGAGAGAGAGAGAGAGAGAGAAAGGTAGAAAATAAAAGGCTTGGTTCAGAAAGTAATGGAGTAATAGGACAAAACAGTGTTGATACTTTGAAACTGTAAAGTTGCTGGCTAAATTCTCCATTCGCATATGTGGTGGCTCTGTGTTGTTTCATTGCCATAGTAAAATCAGACCGGAGCCTCCTATATCCTCCTTCCTACCTTCCTGCATCCTTCTTGGGAGCCATCAGTTAAGTTACTATTTAAATAAAATGGTATAATAATTTCCTTCTCAATTTTTGTTGGAAAAGTTAATTTTCTACTTTGCCACCCAAATGATGTTTTTAGTACAAATAGCTGTCATTGTATTCTTTCCTGCTCCTTGAATACTGTGCTGTTTCCCCAAATCTATGTGAGTGGGATATAAAATATCTAATCCTTAAAGTACAAGTTAAGTTGTTGTAYAGTCAATTCTCAGTATAGGAGAGTTGGAAGCCAGGAATGAAATCCAGCATTGATATCAAACCAGCTTTTTGAGAAATCTACTACGATGGAGATCCATATCAACATAACCATGACTATTAACCATTTGATGATCACGACATAATTTCATCACACCAGCTGGACTCACTGAAACAGTGACTCTTGAAATATAAAGCCATTCTCTTGTCATTCTTGCCAAGAATGGAAACTGGGAATTCAACAACTTGTCTTCTAATCTCCACTAAATTGTCTACTTCTGTGACCCTGAGCACATTGCTTAAACTTTCTAAATTTGATTTCCTCATTTTAACCTGGAAATGATAACAATGGCTCCATTAGGAGAGATTCTGATGATGGAGCAGGTTGGCACATGTGATAGATTCTGGCACTTACCACATGGTCATTAAGGTTAACTATCACAGTGTCATCTAGTCGCTAGCACAATTAGTCCCCTTTCGCTGCAGATCTTAGCACCCAGCAAGGCCCTGTTTGTGCACTATACCCTGCACTCTATGAATCTTACCTTAACGTCTTAGTAAATCCTTTTTAAAAATTGAAATTTGTGACTTGGGTCTGCCTCTCAATTATGGTTTGGTCGCCTTGCAGACATCTCCAGATGGCTGCCTGTGAAAGGAGAACTAATTGGACTGAATTCCCAAAAGTCAGTCATTTTCTCTGCACCATACTGAGGGCCTGAGGCCTTATCACCCAGTTACCTCTCCTTCCTCCTACCTTTCTCCACCAGAACTGGCCAGCCTCCGGGCAGTTGGCTTCTGTCTGTCTCTCCCGTCAGCCACTGCCAAGGACGCTAGCCTGTCCTGTACCGAAGCCAGGTGGGGCTGGCAAAGCCAGCTGTTGTCTGCCTTGTGTTGCCTAGACTTGTAGATGCCAATCTTTCTTCTCTCTGGCTCACAATAAATCTTTGATGTCTTTGCTCTTTTCTGCAGATCTCAGGCATAGGATCCCATACTTGAGATTTTCCTTGTGGGTCTGGCACTTTTCTAAAAAGGATAATCCTATCATTCATTTACCTATGTCCACTTGCTTGTTTTACTGTAAATGTGAGGTGGCATGTTATGCCATCCAGAACTCAAAGGAAACGAACAGGTTTAATAAGGTTGGAGCAATGAGAACAGTCACCATATCCAAACACGGTGCTTCTGGGTCTCGGGCCTCACAGTGAGTAAGTGAACTCAGCTCCTCTCCTAGGATCTTCCATTTGGGATTATGCTGAGCCACAAGCTGATTGATCTCTCTTTAGAGGGAAGTGGAAAAACAAAACCTAAGTGTTCTCAGCATTCAGCTCTCCTTCCTGCTATAGCTGCTTATCTGGCAGGAGCTAGCAGGACGCCTACAACCGCTTCATCCTAACTCTCCAAGTGCTGGCAACAATTAAATGAATTCTTAAGAAGAGAATCAGAAAAGCAGGAGGCAAAATGAATGGCTTATCCAAGTGCTGGGGAAGGAGAGGCTGTGTATTCAAGATGGAAAGCATATAAATACACATACATGCATATTATGTTACATATCTATAAAAATGTGAAATGTTATTTATTTTGAGAATACCCAGTCATTTCCATCTGTAGTAAGAATCCATAATAACATTCTCTGTTTATATAACTCTTTTCACCTCAAGAGATCCCGAATGCATTTCAGACAGCTCTATATACAAACAGAGGGCAGGAGCGCCGCCATCTCTACAACGTGGTGGGAGCCAGGCAGAAAATGCTTGTGTGGCTGCATTTATCTTGGAGAGCACTAATAGGAGAACAGAGAGCTGGTAACAGGCAACAGAAGCTCATGTTCATGAAACATTATGAGAAGGGCCTTCCATGCCTGGGGGACACTCAGCGAAACCTCAAATTTTGATAGCTAATTGAGAAAAAAGCTGAAAGGAATTCAGTCTATTTACTTTGGGAGAATGGAGGCGGATACAGGACAAGGCAGAGTCAGTGATGTGGGACTCTGGAGCACAGACACTCATCTGACACAGATCGCAAAGTCTTTCCCTGCAGTTTATGATGTTGTACATGCCTGTGACAGGAACATAGAGAAGGCAGTATATACAGATTCAACTTTACCTATGTTCTCACTCATAATCTGCTTTGAAAAGGTTTGGATGAATCACCTAGTATACTAATTCTCTGTCCATCAGCAATTCAGTCCAGCTTACCCCACAGCAGGCCTGGTCTGGCTTCCACATGTATGCCAATTTAAAAACAATGGGAGATAAAATGATAGTAATGGTCTGAAGGTATTCATATCTCATAAACTAAAGCTTGACTAAAGAGAATATTCCTACATGACTCTGAAACTGACATACTGCAAACATCTGAAAATAAATTGGAAATGTCTTATTTCTTTTTCAAAGAAAATAATACTGACCAAATGCCCAGTTATAAAGACTGTACTTAAAGCTTGTCTGATTGACAAATGAAGCACAACAGCAGCAGTGGCTGCAGCAGCAACAACAGTGACAACCACAAAAGCACTTGTCCCTGAGGAGAGAAGATTGAGATGGAACCATAGAGAATAAAAAGAGAGCTTCTGGTACAGAAGTATCTTGTTGCCAGTTCTGAAAAAATAAATCTTTCTGTTCCTCAAAACCCTGGTAGATTATTGACAACTTTTCTGGTTGCCTTGGTATCACTAATGTATCAGGGTACTCCTACTGAGATCCTCTCTATTAAAAATGTTCACTCCATGAACACAACCAAATACACTTCTCTGCTATCTTAGGACAGATGAGAAGGACCTGCCTCTTCCTAGGACATTGGGCGGAACTTGGGTATTGTAGAACATTATTGAGTACATTCGAAGCAGTGTTGATATTAATCACAAACCTTTATTATTAGTATACATTTAAATTTTCATTTTAATTTAAACAAGTCAACACAATGGGGGTCATGTGCCTCCAACAAAGGACTACGAACCAAGTAGCCATCAGAGATGAAGACAATAGCAAATACCAATGGATAGAGAAACACATGAACTTTTATTTTATAAACATCATACTAGTTATTATTTCAGTCCTGATAAACCCTGCACATCTCCATCTTCATAAAGTAACATGAACTAGAAAGGAGAAAGGCAAGGAGGACTCGTAATCAAACCTGATATAGTTCAAGACTATAATACTACCATTTTTTTTCATACTGATCAGTAAGCCTTGGAGATCACTCTACAGAGTAATTTGGAGCTTATAGCAAATGGCTAAATCCACCAGCAATTTCACAGGCACTGGATAATTTCAAGTATGGACAGAGCTGTTTTCTTTCTCTTTTTTTCCTTTGCTTTAACCAATTTGGATGTATATCAGAGTGCAGTTTGTAAATATAAATGCAATGTCCAAGTGATGAGAAAAAGCCATCACAGATGGAAACTTCTGGAACTGTTGGCCACAATCCACACATCTTCATGTTTCTTTACTTATTTGGTCACAGACAGCCAACAGGAAGAACTGGAACGAAACAGACTTTTCCAGACATGATGAGACTGTTGTCCCCATAACTGCCAGCAGTTGTGGTTGCCTTCACATGGTCAATTCAGTCAAGCGTCTAGTGTGGGTTGGGAAGTGACTCCTGAGCTGCCACCTATAACTGACAGTTGATGGCTTCTAAGGAAGAAAGAGTAAATTTTCCTCCAGGGTTTGGTTCTTCGTAGGAGGACCACACTCCAGTGGATGGTCCCATATTCAGAAGTATATGGACATGGCAAATTATAGTCCATGGCTTATTAATTACTGTTGGAATGGCAGAGAATGGGGACAGATCAAAGATGAATTAAGAGTTAGGGATGGAGGATCAAACTATATTTTCTGAGATCCTAAAAGAATTAATACCTTCCTTGTTGAAGAAAGCAAGACTGGAGAAGATGAGCAACAGAGATCTCTGGAACTAGACACATGTCTACAATCACCAGGTTAGGTTAGTTATCTCTGCTGTCCCTCTACCTTCCATATCAACCCAAACAGGTACTCCCTGCAGACTCCTGGTCTCCTAAAGGAAGACTGCAGAAAATGCCACCTTCCCTTGGTTTCTAATATAATATTCCAACATCAGAAAGTGCATTCCTCTTCCCACTCAGGGGAGGTAAACAYGTGGGTGGGTAGAGGCCAGGATTTGTCCACCATATTGATAGGATAAGACATGACCAACCCAATAATATTTTCAGCCAAGGCCACCTCTAGAATACAGTGCATCTTTGTGCAAGTAACAAAATGGCATTCCACCCTGGCAGACACATGCAGAAGGGCCCTTTCCTCTGGCCAATGCAGACCCAGCCTGGGGCACACAGCTTGGCATGCAGCAGCAGGGCTAGATTCCAGACCATACTTGCCTACTCGGCTGGGTGCCTAAGTACAAAAACCCACAACTGCCCATGCTTCAGACACTAATAATACTACCAATTTGATTTCAGGCTCTCCAGTCGCCAAAGTCATCACATTGTGGGGAGACACACTCATTGTCCACCTCACATTGCTGGACTTAATATTGTCAGGCTGTGTCAAGTCTGGGAGGGGTGCAGAGCAGAGGAGAGGTTGGCTGCCCGTGTAGCCTGATGCTTTTTATTATTATTATCATTGTTCTTTCAATTTCACAATCATTAAGTTAGAACAAATTTTCAAAGAACAAACAGGCATTTTTCAGCATGTCAGAATTTAGTGAGACTATAATCATTTCCTCACAATGTTTTTTAGTAAAGAATATATTAAAGGAGACATTGTTTTAAAAGTTTCTATGTACAACTGTGGCTTGTCCCACATTCTTTCTATTCAGATGTCAGACTGTAATTGCCGGTTTGCAGCAAGGTTACTGGATGGGCTCTAAAATGCATTTCAAATGAATATCAAAAGGACTAAAAGAAATGCAGTTAACAGCTGCTATAGTTGAGGTGGGTTTTAGTTTTATTGCAAATAATAATAACAACAATTATACAAGCCTCATACAAATCAGCCACATGCTCATGATACAGCACCTTTCTTTGTAGAGTTCAACATGGAAGAAACAAAAGACACAGGGCTCTAATTAAATAAAACCAAACAGAAAAGGAGTGGACAATTCTACTTATGAGAGGAGAGAGGCATGCCTCAGAGAGAAAAACAAAGATGTCGTCCAACTCAGTTCCTTCTCAACATTGTATAACTACGGGGCTGCCATCAGCCCAGTCTCCAGAGAGCTGCAGAAGGCAGTTGTCCCCCATTCCTTCAGACCCTTACTCAAACTGCGTTCACTAGGAGAAACAGGAAAGGTTTTGTGCTGTTCAGTTTGAAGGTAATTCTTTACCCTCTTCTATTGCCAAAACCCCGGGACTCTCTATTTTTGCCATATGATTTGCAGAGAGCTGATGCATTTTAGGAAAGGAAAATATACCTGGCTATTGGACTGGTCTACAAAGACTGGCCCTAAACCAGTTTAAGATTATCGTTAATTTGTTCTATACATATTAAACAAATTCAAAGAGGCATGTTCATATCTATTGCTGCTGCTTTCTCTTGCATCCTCTTGTGAACACAACATACATAGCCAAGTTTGCCTTTGACTGAAGTAAAATGCTCATAGATTTTTCTCATTGAGAGGAGCCACTAGCTCATTTATCCTTTAATGAGGTAACAGAATCATATAAGCACATGAATGCAACTCTATCCCACGTGTATCTCATATGTGAAAAAATATTTATTATTGCTTCCATTTTAACGTACAGAACGATATCCTGAATAACGGGAGGATCTCTTTGAACAGAGCAAGAGCAAAATGACGCCTGTTTCCAAGTGTGGCTACTCTATAATCTCAGTGGTTCTCCATGGTTTTCTTCATTTATGCTACTAGCACTTTCGACTTGGAGAGCTATGGGGTAAAAAGTCAGCTCACAGATAAATACCCTTATTGTAAGATGCCCACAGTGATGAGCTTGCTTTTTCTCTTGCTCTCGTCTCTCAAAAAGATAACAAACAGAGAGGAAAGTGTGGCACATGGGCAAGTAGAGTTAAAATGTACTGCATGTTACTAATCCTAACATAACATTGGCAGCTTGCATCATCCCCCTGCCAAACCCAAATTAACACGCTGCCTCACTGGAGGCAAAGGCTGTAGCTATATATATAGCTCAATTAACAAGTTTCATAACTAAACCTCCAGAAGTCCTAGGCAATCCTGACAAATGTTATGCATCTTAACACCATGGTGACCCTGCCAGAATGCCACCATCTCCTCACAAGGAACAACGCCTGCTATCACCTCACGATAACAATGAGGATTGGCACGGGCCCACTGGATAAAGGAAGGCTGGCTGGGCAACTTGCCTCTTGTCAGGGGTGCGTTTCCTCACAACTCCTAAACCAACACACATACTGTGGATTCAAGCAGGCGCTAATTCCTCCCTTTGCGGACGATGGAAATGCTGTCTCCTCGGGAGCCGATGGCTGAGCAAATGTCTGCCGTCTTATGACTCAGGARCCTCAGTTCCTCCAGGAACAGGATAATGCAAACAGAGTACGTCACTTGGAGGCTACAGTTCTTTSAAAACAGCATGAAAACCTCACCAAAATCTTTGGAGCAAGTTATTTTTGCTTAAGGGAGAAAAGTCTCAGAGTGTTTTTGTGATTTGAGAGAAAATACAGAAAAGCTACTAGCACAGAATAAAGGTAGTTAAGTCAAAGGGAGGGGCTGTTACGGGGCTTACTGAAGTAAGACCAAATAATTTCTGCCATCTTTAATTTCATCCTGCTTCTCAAATAAGTCTTGAAACAAAGAAGCTTTGAAGAAAAATCCAAACATCTTTGGATGGGTCATAAGCAATCCAGTCTATCGCTGCCCCTCACCTTATCTCCTRTACCCATACTTTTCAGCCAGTTGTGATGCTTGTTCTTTGCCAGAGTGTCTTTCACCACGCAGCCAGAAGAGCAGGTCTTACCCCTATAAGATGCCCATTCTAGCAGGTGGCTAATTCTTTCTTCTGCAGAAAATGCAAATGCCATCTTCCCAGGAACCAGTAGCTGAGAGAATGTTCTCTGTAAATATTCTCTGTAAATATATTCTCTGCATTTGCTGCATGCACAAATGAGTGAATTAATGTAATACCCCTGTCAACTGCTCCCACCAGAGCTTCCACCAYACCCCTCCCATAGGCTTCATTTTACAGAAACTGAGRCTCCTCAGACTCAGCCACTCAGGGATACTCGGGAGACCCTGATGTGAACCAGTAGACTCCTGTTTCTAAAACCTCATAGTTTTTGGTCACAAAATAACACACTGGTTTCCATGAAGAAGGCATGTTAAAAGTGTCTTGAAAAGATTGATGGGGATGCAGGAGGGAGGTAGAATTTCGTTTCCTGAGTAGGAGGGCACCAAACACAGAAAGAACTGGCTAGGCAAAGTCCCAGAGCTGTGACAGCTCAGAACTCAGAGCTCAGGACAAAAACTGTTTCAGTTTACAGAAGACATCACACTGGAAGTGTGGCTAGGTGGCTAGATGTTCCTAGGAAGGTAGCACCTGGTTGTTATTGTGACCTCATGGCTGGGAATGTCCAGCATGATGTTAAGTCAGGAGTTTGCCACAGCAACCCAGGGAAGAAATAGCAGGAGTGTAAGAGAAGTCAAATCTGTATTTCTTTTAGGGAAAAAAATCTATGTAGCAGAAATCT
>BDUI01000533.1:28765-41216 GCA_002335545.1 Apodemus speciosus | reverse complement strand
CTCTGTAGGTCTGTACTAGATTAGCTGTCACCTTGTACTAAGCATATCTCCTACCCTATGGGAAGCTCTTAACTTGGTAGCATCAGATTAAGTAAGACTTTGGGAAGGGATTAAGATTTAGACAACCATTAAGGTTAAATAAGGACATAATTTTAAAGACACCACGTTGCAAGAAAAAATAAAAACATAAGGAACCCGAATTCAGACACAGGAAAAGATGCTAGATCTTTCCTGGAAAGAGGACTTGTAGCAATCACAGAACTAGGAGCAAACCTCATTATTGGAACTGGCATATAAAGTCAAGCTGATTTCCACGCAAGTAACTTTTCTTAGCCTTATGAAAAAATCAATATGTATTTTGCCCTGAAGAAAATATTCTCAAACTGCACTGAAGGAAAGCAATAACCTCCTCGTTTTATATGTACCTCGTTTACTGAGGTGCTGCAATACACTGATGGGAACACACACATAGATTTTGTTGTTGCTGCTGCTGCTGTTGTTGTTGTTGTTGTTGTTGTTTTGTTTCTGTAGCTGGTTTCTCATTCTACTCTACATCAGAACCTTTTACTCTTGGCAAATCCTTATCTTAACTTTAATGTCTTGATCTAGCTTCATAAGTCTACAGTTTCTTTTGGTAGTTACAGCAGTTTCCTCTAGGGATCTCTATTGATCAGCACAGTTTTGACTTGCTCCATTTCTGAAGTGGGCTGGTTCATYCCTCCTTAAGCAAGCTGAGATTCCCTGCACTATATTGAGCTGAGGTCACCATATTGATGTTGAATATTATATAGTCATCTGATTGGCTCAGTGCACTATAACTCAGAAACTCTAGACTCTGGTGATCTTCCTGTCTCTGCCTTCTGAGTAGCAGAGTAACAGACTTGGTCAAATTATTGTCTAAATAGTTATCTTCATACCCATAGGCAAATGGTACTCTCATTCTTAATCAGAGAAGCTACTTTTTGCCATGACTTCCAGTTAATTCAGAGACACATGGCTAGGCAAAATGTTTAGAATATATGAAGATTTTGTGCTCATCCCTAAMCAAAACCTTTATACAACCCCATTATAAAACTCAGAAATTATGGCAGAAGAGAGAGAAAAATTAAGAACTGGAAGATAGGGAGAAGTCTTGAAATGCCATCTTCAGAGCATGGCACAGACATTGCAAACATGATCTCCCAGGATCTGCAGTTGTCTGCACTGGACCTGCACAAGGGTGAGCCTGTCGATAGCCAATAATGGATCTGGGAGGGAATAACAGGGATAATTTCTCCCTGGTGAACTATTGGGTAATTGAGGGATTCTCGGGAAGTGAGAGTTATTGTCTTCCATTGTGAACCAAATGGTGAACCCCTCAGACTCCACTGCATAGTCCCACACTTGTGGCAATGCAATCACTCCAGGTTAAAAACAGGGACTCACAGGCATGTCAGGAAGAGGCAGGGATGACACGGGTGGAAGAGCAGTGAGTAGGTTGACAGAAAACAGTATACCATATGCATGCATGAAATTATCTAAACGCAAATTTAATCAACAAAAATACCACCGTTACTTATTTTAAAACTTCAATCTTAAATTTGTCCCCAAGTCCCTCCCTCCCTTGGGATATTGTCATCTGTTGTCTTTAGCAGTTTAAAAGAAGACGGGTACAGAGTTCAAAACATTTTCCAACATAGCTATGTGATGAAATAGTTCCTCTCCCTCAGCCACTAGGTACTTCTAGACTTGCTAACCCTGTACCWTTCTAGCCATCTTACTAGGCAGACTGCAAGGCTGTATAAGAGAATCCCTGAAAATATAGTACAACAAATATACATGTTCTAGTATAATTTTCTTGCTATGACAATATTATGACCAAAAACCACTTAACGGGGGAAGGTATTGTTTGCCTTAAAATTTCAGGTCACAATCCATCATTGAGGGAAATCAGGGCAGGAACTCAAGTGGAAACTCTAGCAGAAACTATGAGGCAATACTGCTCAGTAGCTCATGTTCATTCTCACTGGCTTATTTTCAGTTTGTTGGCTTATAAAKTTCAGGGTCAACTGGCTAAGGATTGTTCTTCCCACAGTGGCCTGTGCTCTCACACATCAACATTCAGTCAAGACATTTCCTCACAGACATTTTCATAGGCCAGTCTGATATGGGCAGTCCTTCCRTTTAGACTCACATAGATGAATCTGGGCTTTGTCAAATTGATAATGGAAACTCAATAGAACAGCTGTCAGTTTGCCTGTTTCTCTTATTTATTGGAGAAAATAAGAAACTAATAAACAAATGTCTTCCCAGGAGACTTAGAGAGGTTGCAGGTAGTGGTTCTCTGTTTCTGATTGGTCTCTTGTTTTCTGAGTGATGACTACAGAGTTTGATGGTGATGTGGGTTCTGCCAGGGTTGGTCAAGGAATCATTCTGCTAAAGAGACTCAGTTCAGGCTCTTCTAGCGCTAGTTCTCCCCATGAGCGTCCTCTAAAAGACAAAGTTCTGCTCAARGGTCTATTCAACACAGCAGTGTTCCTATAGTCTGTCTCTCTGTAGTGATTTGCCACCAACCACCAAAAAGAACAATATTTTTGAGTGTCCTATTCATATTTACAATAGATAAAAAGATAACTTGGAATTTTCCTTGAAAATCAGCCTCTCCATCAATCTTACTTGTATTCAGAACTAAGCACTATGCAGTTTATCAATGTCACAATGAACAAAACAGGGGAGGTCACATCAGTCTTTATGCTTGTGGAAGAACATAGTTTGAGGCATCTGTTTGGGATGCCCGGCTCCCTCTGCTTGCTGTCTGTAATGACTTCTACAGTGCTCTGCCCAAGAKTATAAATCTTCTTCAAACAGACTYGCTAGAAATGACTAAACACAACTTAACCTGTATTAGATGTACGTCCAGCTCTGCAGACACATTTAAGCATTTAAGCTTCCTTAAGCAACTAATTGAAGTCACTCTAGCTAGCAGTTGAATCTGTTCATTGTCCTTAGTAGTGATTAAAATGTAAAAAAAAAATCTGCTTAAAACAAAGCCTTTGTGGACATTAAGCCCCGGGATTCTAGCACTGTTTACATAGAGAACAGTGTGTCTCAGCCACTGGTGACACACAGAAGTATTTGGGATGAACAAGCGCTGAGTCATTTTAAAACTAACCAAGTACTACAAGCAGTTATCACCCCCATACATTATTTATCGCCAAGGCCTCCTGATGCCTGTGCTTACTGCGGAACCCTCCTGTGATATTGAAGGCCAAAGCAGCGCCTCTCCCTAACAACAGTGTTGTATCTTTGGCAACTCGAGCAGGGACTCAGAAAATCAATACCACTTCATGAGCCAGGTCTTGGTCTTCTCCTTTTACGAGGATTCTGTCAATGCGAGGGGCCATTACTGTACTTTAAAGGCATGAGATAAAATTGCTTCGACAAGATATAAGACACACCGTTTGCAAGAACCTGGTGAGAGTATTTTAGTCAAAGTTAAATAGTTTCATCACATAATTACTTCTATTGGCAAAGCTCCAGCAGAAAGCGCTCTTGGAGGGGTGTGCTTTCTATCCCGGGTGGGGACTGTCAGGGAGATCCAGGATTGGATTCAGGTTGTTCAAAACAAGGTCAAGCTGGTGAAATGGAGGCAGAGCGGCATCTGATGCCCTTGGCAGGGAAACCACAGCAGCATTGGTGAGTTGCTCTCACCCCACTTTCTTTTCCTTCCCCAACTAAATGGTCTGAAAGGTGCTTTAGTTTTATGGCTATAGAATATTTCATCCTGAATTGCGGTCTGGTAACATGTTTTCTAAGGTCTGTTTAGGATTTATTCAGGGAAAAAAGGGAACTCTGTTAGTTCCTCTAACCGATTCCTAGTAGATGACAAAATTTAACTTTTGTGTTCTATGATGTTTTATGTGTTCCACTAAAACCATTAGCTAGCTGTCTCATGATAAAATTTAATCATTTATATAATACCTTAAAAGCTAATGACAATTTTGTGCCCATTTAAGTTTGCTGTCATTTAAAATATGTGGCTGTTATTTTAAAAATAAAAGCTTTGAGAGGGCAGGTCAAGAATTGACACTAAGAGAAGAAAATCTGTAACTGCTGAGCATTTGTGTTTTGCACAACGAGAATGAAGAACCTTCATAGTGAACCAGCTGTGGAGTTGAGAAATGGGTGCATTGCTAATCCTTGAACCCCACTCTAACCACAACCGATAGCTGAATGTACCAAGCTCTGAATTTTGCTTCAGTCCCACAAAAGCTATTTGACTGCTATGAGATATTACTAATTTAACAAAAAATTAAATAACAAAAATGAGACAGAGTCAAAGGATACAAATATATATCTTGTAAAAATGCAGGAGAGAAACTAATACTAGCTTCTTTGTAGTCAGAGACCCTCACAATCAAGGAACATGGCCCAAGTTTGGACAGTAGATAAGGACCAAAGTAAAGGAATTTTCTAGGTTCCCCATCCCATTTCCAATTATGACAGTTCTTAGTCACCATATATACTTATTTTCCAGTTATTCTATTACATTATGAATGTATAGGTCTGTTGTTAGATTCAGTAGATTCATAATGATTTGGAGTTAAGTAGCGCCTCTCTTTCTGGTCCRYATCCATTCTCCTGAATGGCCTATTTTATTTCTCAGTGTGCTTTTASTAGTAGGGCAAGGATCACTCAACTCTTTTTGCTCAGAAGGACAATCTTGTCCCTATAGGTCTGAGACAATAAATGAAGAACCCTTATGTATTCTAGTTGTAATAGATAACAGTTTGTTAGGAGTCAGGCAAAATGTACACCTCATGACACTTTTAGCATCTCAAATAGTAGTCAAAAGAAATGGTTGGTGAAGAAATGAATAAAGAGACAGATGAACTGATCATTGTAGTCATAGAGAATTTTTGCAGTTCTACCAACCCTTAAAGATAGTGTCAGTAAAAGTAGGGCTATTGGCAAACTATACCTCCAAATAGGAAGGTCAATATGCTCCCCAACCAAAGACTTATCCGTTGTCTTATGTACATGTATGGATGCAAATATACTACTGTATCAGGGCTTGGCACCCGCCCCTCTCCAAAAATATCCCTGCTGTTACAGGAATGCAGAAACAGAGGACTATAGAAACAAAGCTTTCTTTCCACAGGGAAACACAGGTCAGGGATGGAAATGTCCCTAGAATGTTATTAGAGTAAGCTGTGCTATGAGGAGAGAGACTTTCACAGCAAAGTTGATGAAGTTAGCTACCTAGCCCCTCAGCAACATGCCAGCTACAAAGGCTCTGGGAGAGTCATGGGCTTCCACAGTCTCACTTTGCTTCCTTGCTTGCTGTAATGTTGTGACGGTSAGCTATTTGTGTGTTCTCTTAATTTAAGAGCACCACACCGGGCCTCACGAAGCTCTCAGCCCCTCCATCCTGAACGTCACCTGACAGTGGAAGTAAATTTATTCTAAAGCTTCAGGGACACAATGGGTTTCCTGTTTTACATGGGACAGGGACAGTAGATACTTTTCTTCCAAAGGGTCATTCAGAGATCCATTGTTATCCATGTTTTGCGATTAGGAATACTAGTTTTCTGTTAGTAGAAAGCCAACCAATCAGGGGGAAAGAAAACAAAATATCTCATACTAAGCCCAAATAATTTGACCAAAAATTAAATTTCATCCATTCTATTGGCCAGAATGAATGTGGATCAAATTAGGGACAAAGGAAGCTGTGAAGGTATGTACTCACTAATAAGTAGATATTAGCCAAAAAATAAAAACAAAAACAAAAACAAACAACAACAACAACAACAACAACAAAACCAACCAACCAACCAAACCAAACCAAACCACACAAACAAACAAAAAACCCAGAATACCCGATACAGTCCACAGAACTCAAAAAGGTCAACAGGCTGAAGTGCCCAAGTGAGGACACCTCAGTTCCACTTGGGAGGGGGAAGAAAGCAATCACAAGCGGGGAGGGAGGGAGGGACCTGGAGGGAAAGTGGTTGTGCTGGGGGAGTTGGGGGGCAGAGGAGAACCTAATCTGGTATTGAGTGAGGGAAAAGGACTGAAGCCCAGGCCAGCAGAAAGAATGTAAACAGGCAACCTTGGGAGATAGAAGGTTGGGGGGACCCTCCAGAATGCACCAGAGACCTGGGAGGTGAGAGACTCTCAGGACCCAAAGAGAGGACTCTTAGATGAAATGCCTGACAGTAGGGAGAGGGAACTTATAAAGCCCATCTCCTGCAGGAAGACAGGGCATCAAATGAGGGAGGGAGGCCATCCCAGTCACAACTCTGACCCATAATTGTTCCTGTCTGAAAGAATTATAGGAATTTAAATGAAGAGGTGTCTGAGGAAAAGAAGGCCCAGTGACAGGCCCAAAGTGGAATCCAGCTTAAGCGGAGGTCCCAAGGCCTGACACTATTACTGAGGCTATGGAACACTCACAAAAAGGGACCTAGCATGACTGTACTTCAGAAGACCCAATAAGCAGCTGAAAGAGTCAGATGCAGATATTTGCACCCAACCAATGGACAGAAGCAGCTGACCCCTGTTGTTGAACTAGAGAAGGCTAAAGGACGCTGAGAAGGGTGACCCTGTAGGAGGACCCTGTAGGAGGTCAATTAATCTGCCCCCCCCAGAACTCTCAAACACTGGACCACCAACCAGGCAGCATACACCAGTTGATATGAGGCCCACACACTCATACAGTAGAGGACTGCAGCCCGGTCGGTCTGTGGGTCGGTCTGTGGGTCGGTCTGTGGGTCCGTCTGTGCTCATTCAGAGATGATGCACCCTAACCTTCAAGAGACTGGAGGCCCCAGGGAGTTTAGAGGTTGGGTGGGGTGGGGGTTAGGGAGGAGATATGGGATGTGGAACAGTCGGGAATAAAATATGGACTGTGAATGAATGAATGAATGAATGAGTAAATAAATACATAAAAGGAGGCTGTGAAGATTTCTTTGTGCCCAGGAGGGACAAGAGGGACAAGATACTGATGTGGTGGGTGGGGSTTACTCATCTCTGGCTCACAGAGTAACTCTCTGAACTCTCTGGCACTGTTTTACACATGCAGACCTAGAGTAAGTGTGCCAGCTCTGATGATCAAGAACACCATCGTATCAGTTCCTCATTCTCAGTGTACAGACTGCAGAAAAAAATACTCTGTGCTCCAAAACTCCACTGAGAAGACTTTACCAGTCTTTGGTGTTACAAGTCAGAAAGGATTCCAGAGGTTTTTGGATACCGAAGTAGTTTTGCTCCCTGTGTCCTACAGAACACTCAAATGCTTTATTAGTCAAGCTTTCTCCACGTCTTAACTTCTGTTTAGTTTCGAACTTTCTTCCCACACTACGTCCTCCAAACTACAGGCATGAGTAGCAGCTATTTCAAGACTCAGTGTGCACACAGATGTACTTGTCTTTGCCTTACCTGCTACACCAACAGCTCTTTCTTTTCTTCTCTATATGACTAATGCCTTCTTCAAGTCAGTATTCAAATACCATCTTATGGATGCAAGCCTGCCTGTGAGAGTCTCTGGCATTAGCAGAAGGTTTTGCTCTTGTGTTGTCTTTCCCTGTTAGCCTTTCAGGCTCTTCTCTAGGTGAGACCAGTGTTTACCTTAGCTTCTGGAAGGCCATCAGCATTGATGTGTCTGTTTATAAACAAATGAAGGGGTTGTCACAAAGGATAATGCTTCTTATGTAAAATACTGGAATTTCAAATGAAGTTCAGATACAGGTGACTCATATAAACGCAGGTGACTCCAAAATTTAAAGTGGGGAGTTATCTTTTTTCTTTTTGTCTTTCTTCCTTTCCTTCCTTTCCTTCCTTCCTTCCTTCTTTCTTTCTTTCTTCCTTTCTTCCTTCCTTTCTTTCTTTCTTTCTTTCTTTCTTTCTTTCTTTCTTCCTTTCTTTCTTCCTTTCTTTTTGGTATGACAGAGATTGCTCACTCAGAAACACATGCCCATATCTCTGCAGATCCAAGTGTTGTAATTTTCAATTTTCTGTTTAGTGTCATTGTTTTCATAATTGGGATAAACTGAGAAAACTCCATGCTACTGTCCTTAAAAGTCACCTTTCCACCTGGGCAATGCAATGGTCCAGGCTTTCAAAGGTGTCTGAATGACTTCTCCCCAGAGGGACTGAGCAGAAAGGAGATGCGCTGTGTAGCACTACAGGGTTACTGACCTTCCATTGTGGCCAATCTGTGAATGTCAAAGCCATGAGCAGCTCTAAAGAGAAAGCTACTATTTAAAAACAGATGTTTAAAATAGAGGGCCTTGAGAGCTGCCCTCTCCCCAGACACACTTGCCAGCAATTCTGAAAGGCACTAAATACACAACGTGAATCATGCCCCTGCCCTCTTTCCACTTTAAGACTAAAAACAGAATGTAGAATGAGGTTTAACCTTTGTTTACCCACCTTAAGACTGATGAGTCAATTCCAGAAAAAAAAAATCCTAGAAGATGATGAAATGGCCTAACCCCGAATAAGGAAAGTGGATGTACAMATGCCACAAATGGAGCTGGTCCCTGAGATGCTGCAATTCTTCATTTTTACTTTTTTGGCTGGAGGTTTCCATGACCAGGTTAGACGTGGTCTATTTGACAGATGGGAAATTCATCACCACCACCATCATCATCATCATCATCATCATCATCATCATCATCATCATCATCGTGGTCGTTGTCGTCATTGTCGTCACCATCACAGTTGTAACTCTGATGACCCATAGATAGATAGTAAAGAAAAGATTAGATTTGGAATTCTGTGTTGGAGGGACTTGCAGAGGCTATTATGAATTCAACATTCCCAATGCAGGTGTGTCATGAAGAAATCTATCTTTATTGTTGTAGTTTTAATATGCTTGGCCTGGTTTTAATATGAGTGACACAATTAGGAGATGTATCCTTGTTGGAGTAAGTATGTCACTGTGGGGGTGGGGAATGAGACCCTACTCCTAACCACACCAGAGCCAGTCTTCTCCTATTTGCCTCTGGAATGGGATATAGAACTCCCCGTCTCCTCCAGCATCGCGCCCGCCTGCACGCTGCCATACTCCCTGCTTCGTTGATAATGGACTGAACCTCTGAACCTGTGAACCAGCCCCAATGAAATGTCCTTTATAAGGGTTGCCTTCGTCATGGTGTCTGTTCACAGCACTAAAACCCTAAGACATTCACCCTTCTGAAAGTTTATCTGAATTGTTTATTCATCCAACAATAACCTTAGATGCCACATGGACAAGGTGTTAGGGGTGGGGCCTGTGGAGGTACGTAAGTGTATCAGTGCTGATTGACTTCCCAGACTGGTGGCTATAAAAGAATGAAGTACAAGGCAGGCACACTGAGCACTGAAAACCTGGATCATGGGGAGAAGCTTCTCACAGGATCTATACTGGTGTGGGTAAGAACAAGCATTTAGAGACATGTGAACACCACTCCATCAAACAAGGAGGTATCCAAAATGGGTTTTCCTCCCTGGGGATTCAGCTGCAGGCCCAGGATAGGAGGCTCCAGAGAGAGGTCCCTTCCATGAATCTGGAAAAGAGAGGCTTCCCTGGCTCCTGGAATGGATAAAGCTGGGGACGGCAAATGAACTTTTTGCTTGTGATATAGCAAATGTATTTCCCAGGAGAGAAAGCTAATAACAGAGAATCATTAAGATGCAAATCCTCTCTGAAGAGGAAACGAATGGATGAGGGATAAATGACTAACAGAGAGCCATTTCTGCAAGGCAGGAGGGGCAGGAGCAGGAAAAGGAGGAGAGGGTACACAATGCGGAGCACATTCACACCTCAAACTGGACAGCTGAGTTACAAGTGGCAGCCACTGGCCAACTTCTACAAAAGCCATACAATAAATATTTACAAGAATAAGAGATAATGACATATACATATAACATCAATCATTTTCAAGATAACATTAAAAATAATAAGCAAAAAAGAATAACTACATATGATTCCTCCGAACTGCAGGAATTCTTGGCTGGCACTAGGGACTGATCTGTAAGTATTTGCACCTCTTGTCTACAATGTTTGGTTCTGTCTCTAGCCCATTCACAGCCCATGTCTCTTATGGCATCTCTAAATTGAAAGTGCAGCATGAGTGCTGGGTAAATAGTAATTGCATTATTTAGAGAAAAATGACAAAAGAAACATCTGTTCATATCAATGCATTCCCAAATATGCTCAATGCACAGTTGGCTAGAGGCACAGATATGGAGGACCTAGAGCTTTCAAGTCTCCTATTGTAAGCCTTGGGAAGATGTGAGGGGTAAGCAAATCACAATATCTTTACAACCATGAGAGACTTGTATCCAAAGCCATATTTCAGGCCTCTGCCTTGGATGATCACAAATCTGCATCCCCAGGAGAGTGGCATCAGTATCACCTGGGAAGTAACCAAAATTGTTGATCCCCAGCCCTACTCTGATCCTCCTAAAGGAGAAACTCAGAGATGGCCAGAAGAGTCTCTTATTTGTTTTCAGTAAGAGAACCAGACTCCCTCCAATCCATGCAATACTTTGTTAAAGGCAAGATTCCAGAATGGGAGGTGGTAAGAGTTTCACCTTTGTCCAAGCAGAAGGGGAGCTTCATAATTGCACATTTCTAACTTCAGAAGACATTTGCGTGTTTCCCTGCTTGCCTCATAGGCAGTTTTAGTGATGTGTCAGCTGAAACCATTATGGAAGCAATACACCCCGCCTGGATATGAATTGATCATGTAGAGAATTTCAGAAAACACTAAGAGCAGTTCTGGTGAAGGAGAAATTTGTGGATGACAAGCTTGGTTTCCTTAATGGAAAACCAACATGCCTTTCTTTAGTAAATGGTGAGCAGTGGATTAAAAAAGGCATTAAGCTGCCTCCTTTGCCATTTCAAGTGTGCATTCAAATTCAAGACAGCATTTAAAATATTAAAACATCCAGTGAGTTTATTACTAGCTCATTTAAAATGGTGACCATGAAAAATTTAGTTTAAGCTACCCAATAAGGGCTCAGGGGACGTTTAAAAACACACAGAGAGATAACTGAATTTTTAAAGGGAGTTCCTTATTAACTTTTCCCCCTCATCTGTTACCACAGCTATTTTCCAGCTGTATAAACAGTCTGGAGAGTATGCCCTGAATGAATTCACCATTCAGAAAACAACATAATTACAGCCATTCCAGCAAACGAGTGCCAAAAAAGTTACAAATTAATTGAAGGTTAGCATTGAAAATTAAATCCCAGTCAGCTCGAAGTCATCTTTAGGCTCCTTCCTATAGAATTAAGTAGGGAATTCACTCCATATCAGTTTGGTTGACAGAGTGCCAAAGATCAGGTGGACAAATGGCCTTCTCTCCAACCACCACTTTCCTGCGATCTGATATTGCTAATTTCAAGGGGCACTTGCCAAAGTAGCTCACAACACACTGGCTATGATTTATGCAAGACGTGGGAGTACTTCCTCCTCACCTCTAAGTGTTCTAATGATTAGTAAAATATCAATTCATCTTCCTCTGAACTATTTTGATCAAGGCTGTTGAAAGACACTATCACAACTTTTTTCAATTTACTTTTTTTATTGAATATCATCTTCATTTACATTGCCAATGGTAAAACCTTTCCTGATATCCCCCCTCCCCTAAGACCCCCAACCCCTGCCCTTCCTCCTTCCCCCTGCCTCCACGTATATCTCTCCAACTAACACACTCCCTCCCTGCCCCTTGGTTTCCCTTTGTTGGGGCCTCTGTTGAGCCTTTACCTCACCAAGGACCATTACTCCCACTGATGCCCAACAAGGTCTTCCTCTGCCACATTTTTGGCTGGAACCATGTGTGCCCCTTGGTTGATGGTCATTCCCTGGGGCATCTGGGTGGCCGAAATCATTGTTCTTCCCATGGGGCTGTAAACCCCTTCAGCTCCTTTGGACCATACTCCAGCTCCTCCATTGGGGACCCCATGCCCAGTCCAATAGTTGGTTGTTAGCATCTGCCTCTGTATTTGTAAGACTCTGGCAGGGCCCCTCTGGAGACAACCATGGAATGCTCCTTTTGGTAAACACTTCTTGTCATCCATAGTAGTGTCAGGGTTTGTTGACTGTTTATAGGATGAATCCCCAGGTAAGGCAGTCTCAGGGTGGCCTTTACTTCAGTCTCTGCTACACACATTGTCTCCCTTATTGCTCCTGTGGCTATTTTGTTCCCTTTCTTAGAGGAACAGAAGCACCCTCACTTAAGTCCTCCTTCTCTCTCTTTTTTAATTGGATATATTCTTTATTTACATTTCATTTCCCCTTTTCTGGTTTCCCTGCCCCCCAGATATCCCATATGTCTTTTTCCTCCCCTTGTTCCCCTATTCACCCCTTCCCACTTCCCTGTTCTGGTATTCCCCTGCACCGCTGCATTGGGCCTTTCCAGAACCTGGGTCCACTCTTTCCTTCTTGTTGGACAGCATTTGATAGGTGGATTGTGTCTAT
>BDUI01000533.1:5981-24710 GCA_002335545.1 Apodemus speciosus | reverse complement strand
GGACAGAAACATAACCACTGTCAGAAATGTAAGTATAGTCAATTCTCTGAAAGTAGCTTTTTCTTTGTTAAGTACTACATGTTGTCGCTGAATTAATGATTTCCAATGTACATGTCAATCATTCACATCTTACCACTTCTTACAAAATGTGACACTGAGAGCTTGGCTGACAAGATCTAAATCCTCTTTGGCCAATAACAGAATGGAGAAACCTAGCTTGACAAGCCTTGACAACAGGCTGGGAAATTCAGGATGAGCTGTGGACACGTCACATGTTCCACTCAGTGAAGTCAGAACTCCATTATAATCAGTCATCTTGCTGATTCCCACCATTACTAAAGACCACTGGCTTCTGAAACAGCCTGACATGCACCACCCACCTTCCCTCCTGATACTGTATACATTGCTGTGATAAAATATCCTGGCAAAAACAAGGGAGGAGGGGTTTATTTTGGCTCACTGTTTGACAGAAATAGAGTCTACCATGGTGACTAAGACATAGCCACATGCAGAGAAGGCAGTATCAGGAGCAGGAAGCTGTCTGATCACTTCACTTCATGTCTATGCTCATAAAACAGACAGAACACAAGTGGGGCCAACTTCTAAAACCTCAGGGCGTGCTCCAGGTGACTCGCTTCCTCTAGCAAAGCTCTTCTCTACCTCCTGAAGATTCTATAACCTCTCACAATCAGTACCCACAGCACTGGAGCCTACGAGGGACATTTCCCAATCAAACCACAACTTTACAATAACAAAAATTATAAAATGATAATTTATATAATAATATATAATAAAGATGTTATATAGCATAAAATTATATAATAACATAATAAATATATTGTATACTAATAATTATGAATAATAATAAATAACAAAGCCTCACTATGCAGGCCTTTGGTGGCCTGGAACTGTAATAATCCTCCTGCCTCAGCCTTCCAAGTATTCTTCAATACCCATCACTATTTATTTCTCTTCTAATTTTAACAGAACCTCCTGTGCATACTGGTTTCACTTATTTTCTAGAACATTCTCTTAGTACTGCTTTCATTTTTTATGCATGTATCTCTTCAAAAGATGGTATAATTTTCCTCACCAGGAGCCTGCATTATTGTTTTTAGTCCCCAAAACTTCAGGAGTCTCTATGAGGTTATATTTACTTCCTATGGTTAAAAATATTAAATTTATTTACATTTTCATACTTTAAATAATTAGTAATCGACTGATATAACACATTCTCAGTTCCTGCCTAGGAATATAAAAATATTGAAAAAAGACCCATTGAATGATATGTATATATAAAATATATGATACACACACATACATACACATATACACATATACACATATATATAATACACACAAACACACATATGAATCTACATATTATGTATGTGTGTACATGCACACACGCATGCCTGTATATACACGTGTACATATATAAACATTTTTTACTTATACAATGGGATTTTACTTTCATATGAAAACCAAAATGAAAATGTAAACACTTGCGGTTGGTGCAATTGTATGCTCTTTGGAAACAAACTGTAACCACTTTCTGCAAATCACCCAAAGGGCAAAAGTAAGAGATGCTTTTGTTAATTAGCTCATGGGGCTGGACTGAACCAATGATCTTAGGGCTAATGCTAATGTGTTGCTAACTAATATTGGTAGGATGATTGTAGTTTTTAATTTAAAAAGCACTTTTCCAATGCAAAGCRCTGAGATTTCAAAATTCCTGTGCCATCTGTCCTACTACATAAGGCAACAATTTTGAAAAAGTTTAGAAAAACAGAAAGATAGACAGATAGATAGATAGATAGATAGATAGATAGATAGATAGATAGATAGACAGACAGACAGATAAAAATATATTCCTTTATTTTCTATTTCAAAGACTATTTTTCTCCTCAGAGGCCTATGGAAATTCTTCTTCACTCACTGCTTAGACTGTGGCAAGTAAAAAACAAAAAACAAAACAAAACACTAGAGTTTAAAACTAGAACACAAAGAACTCGTACAAGTATGTGGTCCACACTTAAAATCAGGCCTCGAAAGCCGAACCATCACTGGCAAGCTTCCTGTCACAAGAAGTCAATGTAGGATTCACCCCAGCGATGATTTTGTTGATTTAATATTTACTTCAAATATACCCTTCATCCTCTCTTAATGGTTCACTTTCAGAATCAGTAGATAAAACAGAACTTAACATAGACCACATTTGAAAGAAGGGGAAACCGAGTTTCACAGTTTGAGCCATTTTTGTGGTTCAGTGTTGTGGCCATGACCCAGGACCAGTCTCCAGCAGGCCTGTTACGTGGATCTGACCCTCAGTCCTGATGCTGGGGAGACCAGCAGCAAAGCATGACCAAGGCCTTGTCACCATTATGAACTCTGCTCCCTGGGACACATTGCTTCTTCACTTTACAAACAAGACGGGAGTCCTCTAGAGATGCGAATGTGAGTTACTGGTACCGGGATGTCTGTTATCTTTCATCATATAATATTTTTATTTCCTTTATTGTGTTTGAGTGGGAAAGCATCTCTTCCCGCTATGTTGTAAGAGAACATGAAGAGCTACCAGTCATGGTACACCCGTCCCTCCCACTCACTGCGCTCTTGTTGGTATACCATGAATACTGGTATCTTCGGGGATCCAGGTGCTTCTAATGGGCCAGTTCAAAGCAAAGAGGAGAACTGCAAAGATGGCTCAGTCAGTGAAGGCCAGCAAGTATGATGGCCTGAGTATGAGCCTAAAGCACCCACACCAAATACCTGCGCACCATGATGTTTATATTACATCAACTATGCTTTGCAAATCACCCAATGGGCTAGGTGTGATCCTAGCACTGGGGAAGCAAACACAAGCAGATCCCTGGAGCTTGTGGCCCAGCCAGCCAAGCTTAATCAGTGAGATCCAGATTCAAAGAGACCCAGTTTCAAAAAAGCAAGGTAGATTGTGAGTGGAAAGCTGCCCTCCCCATCTTCAAATAGACTTATCATGATCTGTCTCTTATTTTGTGTTTCATAACTTTGTTATCTCAGATCTTACCAGCCAAGAGATGAGTGGGCTACAAAATCCTTTGCCTCATTTGGAGAAAACCAATAGCAATTCAGCTCTCCATATTAGTGTACCCTTGCCCACCTAACTCAGGGATGGCCTGAGTCACATGACCACATTTCAGATGCTTCCTGTCCTTTAGCACTGGCTGTCGGTTTGTTGTGTAGTAGTTAGAGGTCAGAGCCCCAAAGCATCCTCTACAGAGGGCTGGTCCTTCTGAGTTATCACTGCCTTTTTCTGAAAGATAAAGGATGTGTAGAGGACACATAAAACTTTAGTCAATAAGTCCATTATTATGATTGGCTGAAGATCATAAAATGCATCCATCAAGCTATTGTGTTGCATCTCATGCTAAATTATGGTGATAAATAGTCCTTTATCTGTGACGTCACCTACTAATCTATTCCAAAAACTATTCACCACCGCCATTATACATCACTCACGTGCCTGCCAGCTTGGTAATAAATAAATAAATAAACAAACAAAAGCAAGCTTCTACATGCTGAAGCCCGCTGAGATTGTGCTTGACTCTGCCGACACAAATACTGACTGTTGTTTTCTTGTCATACTGTGAAACAATGTCTTCTTCAGCTCCCAGAGTTATCTCAAGTATGCAGCGATATACTCCATGCTCAGCTCCCTGGATGTCACACATGTACTATTAATTGTTTATAATTTATGTCAGAACTGGACAGAGTCTGCATTGCTCTTGCTGCTTTCTAAACACTGGTGACATATTTTTGCTATCTTGCTCTGGGTCGAATTTAATCCTATTGACAAGTCTTTAACATAGAAATTTGGTGTGGAATGCCTTAATATTCTCAGGAGCTATGTAAAAAGACATGTGGCAGTTGTTATCAGTATGTTTGGGATTTAGGACTGGTTTTATACAAAATGTTCTCATGCAATTAAGGATCTCTTGAGTTCTTAGAGAATGCTACTTATTAAAACAAAATTAAGAAAAATCTGAAGACATTTTAAATGTCTATAAATTCTAGTCTGTTTTAAACACACATAGCAAACATGCATACACACATACACATAGCACACATATGCACTACACATAAAAATACACACACACATACACGACACCCTCAGATAGCTTTCTCTTTCACACATGTATGCACGTATCACACACATTGTGGTTGTCCTTATCAACAATAAATTGATAAATATAAGTGACTTTACTTTCTCTACACAGACTCAGAGGAGATGAGATACAAAGTAAAAGACTGCTCATTGGAATTTTCTTCAAATACATGGCGCCTAATATATCTAATTTTCTTTTAGCTTTAACAACACAATGGAGCTGTTGCAGCTTCTGTGTTTTCTGTAGTTCCTTAGGGGATGACTGGCTTACACAGGAGAAATACTCAGGCACACTAATATAAACCATCCAAACATAATCAGCTACATCCTACACTCATCTGCTATATAAATATATAAAATGTAACATATTTTGCTAACATTTTACATTTTCAATGGGCCCATGAGAAACTGTTTGCTAGTATGACCTTTGAAGAGAAAGATAAAAGCAATTGCTGCTAAAGGTATAATCTATACAACCATGGGTCACACAAAAATATACAGCAATTCGGTTTTTAAAGCGCTGGTTTTCCTCTTCATTGTATCCTTCTTAATCATCAACACTAAAGAGGTCCATGTGGGGGAGAAAAGGGCAGTTCTAGGATGGAACACTCTTTAGCCACGCTTGACACAAGTATGGCTTCAACCTTTTTTTCCAAACATGTTTTCTTTGTGTAGCCCTGGCTGTCCTGRAACTCATTTTGTAGACCAGACTGACCTTGAACTCAGAAATCCACCTGCCTCTGCCTCCCAGGTGCTGGGATTAAAGGCGTGCGCCACCACTGCCTGGCTTGGCTTCAACTCAATACTGAAAGCAAAATACTTTTCAGCCTTATCACTCTAGAGTATGTTGTCCCAACTGGGAGCAGGTCAGCCCCTGCCTCTCAGAGAGGCAGGAGGGTCTTTCAGTCCACTTTTCCAGATAGCTAACTAGTTCTCTTCTCTTCTCTTCTCTTCTCTTCTCTTCTCTTCTCTTCTCTTCTCTTCTCTTCTCTTCTCTTCTCTTCTCTTCTCTTCTCTTCTCTTCTCTTCTNTTCTCTTCTCTTCTCTTCTCTTCTCTCTTCTCTCGCCTTCCTTTCCTCCCTCTCTCCTTCTCTCTGTCTCTCTCTCCCCTGCCCTCTGTCCCATCCCTCCTTTCCCCCAGCCCTCTTCCTTCCTTATGAATGCTTTGTTGTCCAACCCTTTCTCATTTTGTGACTATATTCAGCATTGAGTGGAATTCCATTTTAATAACTTGTAAACATCAAAGTTAATCTGTTACTCAAGAATCACACACAAACACACTACACACTTCCCCACTCTCACCTCACACCATACTCCGACAAGTCCCTGATCCTCACTACTGGATAGTTACTGCTGTTCTTATCGCCTTTGTGCTTCCTGGTAGGTCTATAATTGTCTTCTCATCCCTGGATCAACATCAGGATTACTCAATAAATTGATCATTGGGGGATATTTGAAGAACAAAACAGCTTGAGCTCTAGAAGCCAAGAGTCTTGGCTTCTAGAAAAAGGAAAGGTAGGGATGACAGAGCCTCACCGCACTCCATCTCTCTACCACACTGGTGGGAAATCAGGACATAGATTTCATCCTATTTCCACTCAGAAACAGCAAACAGCGATACAGAGATGATTACAGAGTTATATAAACCTTCTTTGGCTTTTAGGGACTCAGATGTCAGACACTGAAATTTGAGCAGTTCACTGCAGCTTCCCTGACACGCATGCCACTTCCCACTTGTGTGCAGATCCACTATGTCTCGCCCAGACAGGAACGAGGCTGTGATAGGCGTCCCTCTGTGGCTGAAGCTCAGCCGAAAGACTGTTCAGGTGTTGGATGTTCAGGCTTTCCTTTCAGAATCCTGCTGAGGGGAGCTCTTCTACAGAGAAATGCTGCTACCTTTGTTACCAAGGAGCCTGAGGGGAGAGARATCCACCTTCCAAGTTGCCATTCATCAACTACCATGATTATACTTAACAGGGCAAGATCAGCACCATGGAGAAATGGCTGCATGCAGATGGTACTCTTGTCAGGAGATCCCTGAGTCAATCAATGCAAGGGATCAACAGGTGCAGAAGATGCAATTAGTCCAGAGTGGCCTCTGTTCAGTCACTGTACTCATCAGACTGGAAAAGCTTACCTTGCTTATCCCATTTTGCTAATATGAAAAGGGATGCTTACAGACCTTAAGACTTAAAGCAACAACAACAACAACAACAACAACAACAAATCACTCAACTCTATTGTTCATGCTTAAAAACAAAACAAAACAAAAGTCCAAGAAAACCAAAGCCATGTTCATTTTCTGAAGACTTCTCCATGTAAGGTAATGTTTAGAAAGGAGGGAATGGTGGCATTGTTTGCTGTAAGGAGAAAACCAAACCTGAATGCATTTACCTCTCCTGATACCATAGTGCAGATGCACAACCTCACCTGTACTTTATAAGCATTTATTAACTCAACCACAGGTATTAGAGATGCTTCTGGGCCTGTGCTGGAATCATCACAATGTGCAAACACACCTTGGAAGGAATTATATGCATCCATGAAGACATTTAATGGATTACTTCCTGGTTGTAAGGGCAGTCACTACAGTTTGTCAGGCTATCCTTATGGAAAATCAACAACAACAAAACAAAACCCCACCAAAAACTGAATTTTAAAAGAATAATTAGGTTGAGCAGAGGCACAGGTAGATACCTGGAAGAATTTCTGGCTTAGGTGAACTTGAAAAGACTAATTACACACTAGTTTTATTCTTAAAATGCTGCAGAAAATAAAAAATGTTAAGAGAAAAAAATCTAAAAGGCATAGCTGAGCTCAAATTTATGTACTAATTATATTTTCTTGACCTTAAATTACACATATCCCGAAGCTGTATTTTGCTACTCTCATGCTGAGGACACCATAGACGAGGTTCACAATTCTTGCTACTCTGAATAAGTGAAAACTAGGAAAACCTTTGCATATCAGGTTAGAGCCAGGCTAGGAGACAAGGGACTGGCAGGGGAGAAAGCTTGGACAGTTGCTGGGTTGCAAGAGGCCCAATATGTGACATCCTTATAGGTCTTCAGGCAGGTCCAGAACAAATCAAGATGAGGGGCAAAGAGGAAATGGTAAGAGTCAGGTTCTCAAAAATATATCTCCTTGTTGATAATTGTTTGGAAAGCGTAACTTCTGTGTTGAGCCAGGTAGGCCTCTGCATAGTACTCTGAACTAGAAACACATGATTGCCTGTTTAGGGAGGAAGAGACATACATGGTGAAAATGATCGGCTGACACACAGAGGTAGGCCAGGACATGGTTAGCAACCTACGGCAAGATTTGACAAAGCTATTGAATATGAAAAAGGGAAAGGAATAGAAAAAATTATTCTCAGCCTTCCAACCAGAGAAAGACCATAGGGCAGAGTCAATCTATGAGGCAGAACAGGCTTATCTGAGACAGCTGGGACAGTCCCTCTCTCTCTCTCTCTCTCTCTCTCTCACACACACACACACACACACACTCACACACACATATACACACTTCTGCTTGCAGTATGTAAACACTTGCAAGAAATTATTTTTTATTAACAAACTCAGTATTTAATTTGTAAATGAGCAGAAAATTCTAAACTAAAAGGTCTTGTATTATCAACAAAAGATCTTTCTATTATCTTCTATTAAAGACAACCATCACGTCAAATTGTTTTAAGGGTCTCTTTTCTATCAAGAGGTAAGGAGAAGCTATTTCTAGAAGGAGAAATGGTTTCATCAAATGGGCTGGATAAATGGCAACATCTTGGGATGGTAAGAAACCAGGATACATGGTAAGAGTGGCCCTCAGGACCAGATCATCCTGAATATAGGTTCTAAAATGGTCAGAAAGAGGGGAGTCAGAGAGATCTGCTGCAATCAAAGATTGGAGCTGAAACAGAAATGCCAGTAGAAAAACAGAGTATGAAAGAGCTGAAAGGATAGGGTACCCAAATTAAGAAAGTAGGAATAGAAACAGGAGAGAGGGAGGAAAGGAAAGGGGAGAGGGAGAGAGGAGGAGGGGCAAGGGAAGGTAGAAGAAGGGGGAGAGGGAGAGGGAGAGGGATGGGGAGGGGGAGTGGGAGGGAGGGAGAGAGGGAGGTTAGGTTCACAGGTTAATTTTAAGGATGACTCAGACTTTTATTGACTGAACATCAGATGTCCTTTGCAGGTTTGTAAAAAAGAACCACACTTGCCTACAGATTGAAAGTGTGTTGGTAGAGGTTTTGTGGTGCTAGGACAATAAGGATGAATAATGAAATGAAAGTTAAGTTTTCTGAATTCTCATCAGAATACATCTTTACTTTCCTAGAATGAATAGACTAAGTGGCTTTTGCAAAGTTAGATAATAGTTTCTAAATGAAGGAATGAGTGTGAAGAGCTTAGGGTGTTAACTCAGGATAATACTTTGAGGAGATCTTTGGAAATAATTATAAAGATAGATTAGAAAACAATGAGGCAGCGGTGAAGCCAGCTTTCTGATCTGTCGTGTGCATTGCACCTGTCAGGTTAATTGTTTTTCCTTGCTGACCCTATGATAAGTTACAAAGACCTTTAGGAGAATTCTGATTGAGTCACCACAAGTTAAGTCTCATGTAGTGGTCATCAATGTACGCCTTTGGTAATAAAATAGTGTTGATTCGGAATTATAATTGAGTGTTTGCTTCACAACTTGGAAAATTTTTCTTTGGCTTTTCTTTCTAAATAATCAATTTGCTAAATGACATTCTTAGTCTGTCCAAGCGACTTTCCAAATTGTGGTTTCTGGTAGGAGCTGGAGAGCTCTTTGGGGATATGTCTTTGCTTAAAATAATTTTCAATGTAGGCAGGAGAAACTCACTGTCCCCTTCAGCAACTATATTAAGATTAAAAAGAGAGAAGTGCTTGATTCAAATATGATAGAGACTTAAAGAAAGTAAAAAATGCCAGTTAGTTCTGAGCAGTTAACCTCCAGGAGGGGTTACGGAAACTGAGGATTTTGAAGATGCCTTCTTGTATTCGTCATTACTACCCAGCTAGCAAAGCATACCCAGTGGTCCTGGGTTTTTCCTGCTGCTAGGGTAGCTCTTAGAAAGATATGTCTTTATTTGAGAAGAGTTTGGTACAGTTTTAAGCTTGGATGCTGACAGAAAGGTAAAAGGAAGTCAGATTTTATACATGAATGTCAATATGGACTTATAGTTAAATATCAGTTCTGCTATCTACTAGTCCTATGGCTTTGGGTATATTATGCCAATTTTACAAGGCAGTGCCCGGCTCTGTAGATTGGGTATAATAATAATAATAATAATAATAATAATAATAATAATAATAATAATAATAATAAAAAATAAATAACAATACCTTCTTAGGATTGCTTGGGAAGGTAAAAGGCGGTTTTCTCAGGTGTTCCTCTTAGTAGGCATGGCATGAATAAAATGTTAGGCCCTTGTCACCATCAGCACCTGCAGCAGCACGGCTTGGACCTCACACAAGTGCTCCTTTCCTTTTCTGTGTTCTTCCCAGTCATTCCTCCCAGAAAATTGTTATTAATCCTCTACTGGAAGCAAGCCTCTTGCAATGTGGAGTAGTAAGATGAATCACACAGACTTCTACCACAATGGACAGAGGCAACAGAGCCTCGTAACTAGAGTCAGCATCCCACTGCAGCTGAAGGGACATCAACTTTTGTTGGATTCAATATTAGGAATTTTAGGAGGTGGGATCCAGGTTGGGATTGTAGATAATTGATGGTATGTTCCTGGGGGTTATGTCTTGTCCTGGTTCCTTCCCATTTGTCTATCTCTGTTTTGTGGCTGCCAAACAACATGAGGCATGCCACTTTATCTGTCTATATACTCGTGTCCTGTGAGGTACTACCCAGCCCTAGCTAATGGAGGAAATCAATCATTAGACAAAACAAACTATTCCTTCTTCGAATAAAGAAACAAACAAATTAAATACATATGTACGTACAAATAAATGTATTCACTTGGCTTCCTGTGTGAACCTCTTAAGGCTTGGAGCTTATGAATGACAACTTTGGTTTCATTGTCTTGTCTTCCCTATTCAGTTCCTTCTAGGTCCATTTCTCTGGGATGCACATGCACATTTTAGAGAAAATATGACAGACAAGAGTAATTTTCACTCCAATAAAGACATGCATTTTGGAGTACAAACACAGAAAACTATCGGAAAATAAATGGACGCCCTTGTTGTCATGTCTTTCGATTAACCATGAAATCCGACTCCAGAAAAAACGAAGGCTTTTGAGAGAAAGAATGTATGCAGCTAAATTCTGAAGCATACATAGTAAACAAGCCAACACTGATGGCTGATGGAGAGCCAAGTCCTCTAGGGTGATGCATGAAACAGCCCGACGGGGTGAAACAGCTTGCTGAGAACCGAAAAGTTGAATAGACTTGCAAAAAGTGAGCCATTTCTTTTCTTTTCTTTCTTTTTTCTTTTTCTTCCCTTTTCATTTTTACAGAAAACCTTATTTCCCTTCAAACGTAATATTTCAGGTTTGATACCCCAAAGCAATCCCTCTGTATCCCACAGCATTTATAGGAATAAAGCAATATCCGCCCTTCATTCCGCCGTCCCTAAAATTCACATCTAATACAAAAGTAACATGGGATCTTTTTCAACTAAAAAATAAAAAAGAATTACTTAACTCCATGATAGTTTGAATTGTAACATTTGGAAGAAAATGAAATGCCCAAACAACTTTTAATTAGTTTAAACACACAAAAAAGAAAATTTAAGTCCAAACGCTAACCTAACCTTTTTATCTGCATCTATCCCACTTCAAGAACATACACTTTTCTTTCCATTGCTGTAGTAATAATGGGAATGGAATTTCTTTCTGAAAGTTGTGTGTGGAACAACACTTCTATTAGTTGGGCATCTGAGACTGAGCCTTACTTACTCTGCCACTGAGTCTAATCATTTAATTGAATTGGGTCAGTTTCCTGTCAATATGAGGCCGCTGAGATGGGCAACTAGTAGAGGTCCTAGAGCATCAAATGATGACAGCTGCTGTGCAGATTTATGGTATCTGTTCCCCCCTCTTTTGTACCATAAAGATAAACACACATGACAGTTAAATAGACATAGATAAGAAATTGTTTTGATCAATGGTTTTCCATTTAGGGGCCATGAGTATCAGGTTTCCAAATATGCTAATGTATATGGCTTCAGCTTCATTCTTTGTAGACACATGCACATACATAACACAGAGCACACTTAGACTGATAGATTTATAAGTAATATCCTTTGCACTGCCTGGATGCCTCAAGTATTGCTGAGTAGTGACACCACTGGGGACGTGATTACTTAAAAGGTCACCAAATATTTTTCAATTTTGTTGGCAAATATGAATGGCTATCCTATACCTTAAAATGTTCTATTCCAATATGCCTATTGTTCTATTAATATGGCCAAATGTTCTATTTCCTATACGCCTTAACATGTATTTTTCTCACTGGGGAAAAAAAACAGCAAATAAAACCCCTCTAGKTTTCAGAATTAAATCTACAACACACCTCATTCCTTAGTCACTTTAACTTAAACTSTAATCTTGAGAAATAGSAGCTGTACTACCCTGATATTATTATATCATTTGAATGGTAAACCTATAACATAAATGTAAGAGTTATTAAGTGAGTATTTTCTAAAAAAGAAAGTTTTTCTCTTCTTAAAAATTGTGTAACATTCAAGAAAGTCTACAAGAACCAGCATTATCTTTAACATGAGGTAAACTTCAGTAGAAACATTAAAGGAAAAAATAAATTCTGCTTCAAAAAGAAAGAATTTTATGTTTTTCATTGTGAAGGGCAGGGCAATTTTCTGTAAACAAGCTTTAAGCATCAGAATTTTATCTCTTTTGTTTTGAGTAATACTGTATTTCTTTGAGGCCTCATTAACAATTCTGCCCTCTCAAAAAACCAACAACAACAACAACAAAAATAAAATAAAACAACAACAACAAAAAAACCCAATTGTCTCTACCTTTAAGATCTTAGATCCATTTCTGGAATACTCGCATGACAATCAAATGTTTTCTCTTACAGTTTCCTGCCTTTGATGTTCCTTTCAGGTGTCCCAGAGTCTGAATTTCATCATGCAAGTTATCTAATAAGCTGGATTCTGTTCCAAATATCTCAGCAGGCTGGCCTTTTCCCATAATGTCATCCAGATGGCTTTCAACCCACATGAAGCTACTAGAGACACAATAATATTCCTAAAGTCCTTGTCCCTCCACTCCCTCTCTTATGCTCCATTTATTTCCTACACTCTCACTTGCTAAGAAGAGACAGAGAGAAATCTTTACACAAGTCACTGGCATGAGCAGGTTTTCAGCTATATGTGCCATATGAGTATAAGTAATTTTCTACCATAGAAATAATGGGTGGGTGGGGGGAAAGATTAATTGCATTTTAGGTCACTGTCAGCCAATGAGGMAAAGAAACATGTTATTGCATGAATTAAACCACATAATTTTAAACCTACCAATCAACTATTACATCAAATGTAGGTGGCAGCCAAGGGCTATGTGTTCTTATATCATAAATTTATTCTTCACRAACTTGGAAATTCTTTACCATGACAAAGCAGACAAAACCCCATCCCTGAGCWCGTTCAGCAGKGTGCTCTCTGCCATGGGAATCAGGCTAAGATGTCTGGGCACAAAATCTTTGCACCTGACTCATGGCCACAATGCCCTACAGGGAATGCTAGGACACTCAACCCCTTCCAGATCTGTGTTTCTATCTATAAAACAATGTCTGGCCTGACGAGTTTATGAAAAGTCAGTAGATGATGAATCATACTTAACAAAATCTGGAAGTCTCCAGGGCTTCTGTTTTTTGTCCATGGTGGGACTTGAAAATGCAACTAACTGTTCATCCTGAGGTTGTTAGAGAGCAGCAGAACTCCATCCTCTGGGTCTGCATTCACAGCCCCTGGCTGGAGTGCAGGCGCTTCTAAGCAAGTCCAGTAGCTAAACTTGCAGGATGTCACAGAGGCTGGGTTTAGAACAAGTCATCCTCACAGTCCTGATCGCTGGAGAGGATACTGGAGTGACATTGGAATCCTACAGATGGCCTGATCTTTTCATTTGTTGTTTTTAAAAAAATGTTCCTGAGCTTGAAAAAAAATGAGAAATCAACAGTCTCTTACTTTGGCCTAAGCTGTGGGTGTTTTTCCAGCCCATTTGTTGACATATAGTTTCCTTGTTAATAATAGATAATTATTTGGCAAAAACAACTAGCAATCTACTTTTCCTCTACTCACAAAAAATATAAAAAATGAAAAATGTTGGGTTTTATACTGAAATKTTTTTACTTCTCTCTCTAATGAATTGCATAAATTTACAGCTTGATCAAAATTGAAGACATGCTTTTAATGACACTCTAGTCTTTAAATATTTCAAGGAATTCATACAGCCTTTTCTTCTCTGTCTTTTCTTTAACCTCATCATTAAAATAAAAATCAAAGCATAAATAAATTTATAAACTGATCCTTTGGAAGGGCCCTTTTGACCATCCTTAGGAATTTAAGAACACAGAACTGCAGATTCATGCACACTTTTTTCCTGCATATCAGGAGCACTTCTGTTTCTCTAGAAGTCTTTGGTACAGATGGAGGAGGTCAAGGGGTGAACACACAAAACCTGAATGACTTCTGGCCTCTCATCCAGACCTTCCTCTCGTGCTCTGGGAATTTTAGGCCTTTCTCCTCTGCAGACATCTCCTGAGCTTAGAGCCTGACCTGAAGTGTAACACCAGGACTGAACGTAACAGGTGGAGAGGACAGGGAAGCAGACACGTCCCTCTGAACACTACATCCCTAGGACATGNGTGCTCTCTGCCATGGGAATCAGGCTAAGATGTCTGGGCACAAAATCTTTGCACCTGACTCATGGCCACAATGCCCTACAGGGAATGCTAGGACACTCAACCCCTTCCAGATCTGTGTTTCTATCTATAAAACAATGTCTGGCCTGACGAGTTTATGAAAAGTCAGTAGATGATGAATCATACTTAACAAAATCTGGAAGTCTCCAGGGCTTCTGTTTTTTGTCCATGGTGGGACTTGAAAATGCAACTAACTGTTCATCCTGAGGTTGTTAGAGAGCAGCAGAACTCCATCCTCTGGGTCTGCATTCACAGCCCCTGGCTGGAGTGCAGGCGCTTCTAAGCAAGTCCAGTAGCTAAACTTGCAGGATGTCACAGAGGCTGGGTTTAGAACAAGTCATCCTCACAGTCCTGATCGCTGGAGAGGATACTGGAGTGACATTGGAATCCTACAGATGGCCTGATCTTTTCATTTGTTGTTTTTAAAAAAATGTTCCTGAGCTTGAAAAAAAATGAGAAATCAACAGTCTCTTACTTTGGCCTAAGCTGTGGGTGTTTTTCCAGCCCATTTGTTGACATATAGTTTCCTTGTTAATAATAGATAATTATTTGGCAAAAACAACTAGCAATCTACTTTTCCTCTACTCACAAAAAATATAAAAAATGAAAAATGTTGGGTTTTATACTGAAATKTTTTTACTTCTCTCTCTAATGAATTGCATAAATTTACAGCTTGATCAAAATTGAAGACATGCTTTTAATGACACTCTAGTCTTTAAATATTTCAAGGAATTCATACAGCCTTTTCTTCTCTGTCTTTTCTTTAACCTCATCATTAAAATAAAAATCAAAGCATAAATAAATTTATAAACTGATCCTTTGGAAGGGCCCTTTTGACCATCCTTAGGAATTTAAGAACACAGAACTGCAGATTCATGCACACTTTTTTCCTGCATATCAGGAGCACTTCTGTTTCTCTAGAAGTCTTTGGTACAGATGGAGGAGGTCAAGGGGTGAACACACAAAACCTGAATGACTTCTGGCCTCTCATCCAGACCTTCCTCTCGTGCTCTGGGAATTTTAGGCCTTTCTCCTCTGCAGACATCTCCTGAGCTTAGAGCCTGACCTGAAGTGTAACACCAGGACTGAACGTAACAGGTGGAGAGGACAGGGAAGCAGACACGTCCCTCTGAACACTACATCCCTAGGACATGRCTCCAAAGAAGCCTCTAACCGAGGTTCATGATTCTCCACCATCGTGTGGTGTGGCTGTGAAATCTGTGAGTGTAGACAAAGGAACAAACACTTTTACCTGAACACTGCCAAATGCTTTCTTCTAACATGCAATATTCTCAGAGGAATATCGAGATTTCCATAGTCCTTGTCCCTCTCTCCTGACTTGTGGACTATTTTGTTGTCCCAGTTATATGATCATATTGAAATCAAAATGCAGTTTGTCTTAGTTATGGTTTTACTGTTGTGAATAGACACTATGACCAATGCAACTCTTATAAGGACAATATTTAATTGGGGCTGGCTTACAAGTTCAGAGGTTCAGTCCATTATCATCAAGGTGCAATCATGGCAGCATCCAAGCAGACATAATGCAGGAGGAGCTGACAGTTCCACATCTTCATTTGAAGGCTGCTAGGAGAAGACTGGCTTCCAGGCAGCTAGGTTGAGGGTATTAAAGCCCATGCCCAAAATGACACGCCTACTACAACAAGGCCACACTTACTCCAAAAAGGCCACACCTCCTAATAGTGCCCCTCCCTGGACAAAACATATACAAACCACACAGTTATTGAGTGTCACAAAGGGACTTGATGTAACAAAGAGGATTGTCTGGTTCTCAAAGAAAACCTAACTCTTCTTATTCTTAGGTCATTAGCTTACTGAGTAACTTTTGGCTGAGAAGCAACTTTTGCTGAGAAGGAGAAAAGGTAGGCAGTTACCAAGCCAGACTGAGGGTGCTACACATGCACCTTCAAAATAGCTCACATTAAGAAACACAGGTGTGGATGAGGCTGAAGCTGGGGTATTAAAGAGCAGCCAACTGCAGTAGTTGGACCAAGGAGAGCTTCCATTTTGCCAAGACTGGAACTGATGGTGAGATCCAGAAAACAACATACCCAAGGACGTATTTCATAAAATTTATAGATTTATAAACTGACTGCAGTTACTTGGCTTTGGTTTTGTGTATATGTTTGTGTTCAGTCATCATCCTAAAGTCCCCTCCTTTCCATCAAACAGATAGTGGATGCACCATGGAAGAGTCCAAAAATATGTGTCAACTACTCAGTGACTGTTGGTTTTAGCAAAATCAAAAGGGTCAAATGCATATAATTTTGTATTACTGCCTGTCTATATGATTTAGAAATATATACTGCATATGTGCTACTATAGTATATACATACATGTGCATGTGCATATACACATGCACATATACACAAACACATTACATATACACACATATGCCTTGAAAATATGCACAGATTTAGTACTGGAGTCAAACACTAATCCCAGCTATGGGTCTGGTACTCACTTTCCTGAAGAACCTCCAGATGTCATCTTACAKTTTGATCATTCACCTCTGTCCTTTGTGTCTTAAAATTGGAATTTGCAGCAAGTGCAGTCAAGTGAGTCCAATCAAAATGTTCCTGGGCTAATCCTTCTGAATCATGGGAAGATACTCATTCTATCTTTTATATTTTACACAAATTGCTATAATCCTTTTGTCTTTTGCCTTTTAATGGAGGGAAATTATGATGAGATAGAGATAGACAAGATCGCTTTTACATAAAATGGTCACTTCGCAGTATTGCTACTTAGCATCCTGAGATGACATGTTGCACATTCAAGGGTTGAAGTACAAAATTATAAAGAGTTGTTCCTGAACAATCTGAACATTCAGATGCCCTGTGCATTCTTCTGGTTATGTGGAGTGGGTTTTGCTTCTTCTGCACCCACAAGACAGCTTCCATCTTTGGAATTCCCACCCACCTCTCACTTTATATATACCTACCACTTCATTTATGAGTGCCACAGTGGAGACCCATTATTCTTCTATTTATTTATTCATTCTTTTTCATGTGTTCTTTTTGCTGCCCTTTATCTACATTGCATTTATTAATTAATTATTGATATGATTAATCTGCTAAATCACTCCATTGCTATATTAAGTATTACTAGAGTTTCAGAGTTCCCCAAATTGTCTGAAACAAGTAGAATTTTGCTATGAATTTTACAATTACAGAGATAGTAGCTTTCATGTGTGGAACACTTAATAAGTGTCAGGTAGTATCAAAAAATTTYGTTGATAGTAATCTACACTACAACCTTATGAATTAGGTGATATAATTAATTTTACTCAAAAAGTCATGACATTGTCTATATATTTAGTATATTTAGAGATAGTGATAAATTACAGAGTACCTAATTTTCTATATCACTTAACTAAATATCTGTTAAATTGTATCTCACAGATTTTTAAATATTTTTTGTAGCTGCATGCATTCTCATGTTGTATTCCCCAAAAATCTGTTTGCAGTGTCCTGCACCTAAGACTGAAGGACCCTGTCCCCAGTTGGTTCTGATTGGTAAATAAGATGCACACAGCCAATGGCTGGGAAGGGCAAAAAGAGGTGGGACTTTTAGCTCCCATGCAARGAATAGAGAAAGGAGGAAGGGAGAGCAGTGCTATACCTGGGAAGGAAGAGAGACACCATGTCTGAGAAAGTGCAGAAGACAGAAACCATAGCTGTCATGCAAATGCCCAAGATCACAGGATCACATCCCAAGAGGACTGCATGTCTGGGTCAGGGGTAGCCAAGATGGGTATAGGTTTAAGTAAGTAATAACTAGGGAATTTCAGAAGGTGAATCAGCCATATGTAGGTCAGGCAGTGGCCCAACCATTGACTTTATTTAGGCATATCAAAATATAAAGGCTGTGTGTGTGTGTGTGTGTGTGTGTGTGTGTGTGTGTGTGTGTGTCCCATTTGGGAATATAAAGCATTGAGTCAGGTAGCAGGAATGTGCCACTGACACTGGGATCAACTGAGTAGTTTTAATTGGGTACAACTGCAATCTTTTATTTGAATTTTCCAACAGTCTTAACTGTGATGCAATTCTCATGTCATTACCTGAGAYATTGCTCTTACGTGGATGAGTTTGTTAAAATGTACACTTTCAGAGAGGGRTGTAGCTCACCAGTAGGCAGCTTACGTAGAACGTACAAGGCCTTGGGTTTGATCTTTCACACCGAAAATAGGATGTCCAWGCTGTAAGTAGTGAGTAGATGTCACTGAACCTATCAAGGTGCCATTCAGATCTGCAYGCTTAGTGACAGGCATTCTCTTGATGACTGCCATCCTCTATACCTATCAGAGCAAAGGAATTTGTCAGTCAATTGATGGCTTCCTGCTGGGTTGGAAAAAATAAAATGGGTTACATGCAAATAATTTTGCTATAAAGCTTCAGTAGTAAATTGACAACTTACATAATGAACCAGTAGAAAGGCATTAAACCTTTTAAAAATGATCTGAAATGAAGGGACTTGATTGGAGGGAGATGAAATGAAGCGAAATATTTTGATATATTTATAAAAATAACATAGCACAATTGTATAAAATGGTAATAAACACTAGCTTCTTTCTAAATCATTCATTTTGTCATTCCTGAAATTAAAAGGAACAATGCTAATTTTTGGAAATTTGGAGGAAAAAAAA
>BDUI01000532.1:249656-263754 GCA_002335545.1 Apodemus speciosus | reverse complement strand
ATGGGAAGCCTCCTTTGCCCTCTACAGACACCAGATATGCATATGATGTATACACATACAAAACTGCAAAGCACTCATATACACAAAATAAATGTTAAAGTATTAGTTAATTTCAAGGGCCTTTTCTGATATAATTGGGCTAAGCATTTCTAGATGAGACTATCCTTCATTACTAAGGTGTACTTTATCTACAATGACACCTTCATGTAAGTACCAGAAGAGGAAAAGACAAATGAATAGCATGAGGCCATCTGAAGACAGAGATGTAAGTTCAGATTATAATAAATATCTGTAAGCCAAGAAATATTTGGAACCAGCAGAAGATGAGAAAGTAAGGAAAGACTCTCACACAATTGTGAGAGAAAGTGTAGCCCTGCCAACATATTAATTTCAGTTACTGGTTTCACTGCTTTGAAAGAACAAGCTTCTAATRGCTTGGGCCATTAAATTCATGTTCATTTATTAAGGCAACCATAGAAAAGCAAAATACCCAAAACAAAAAAGTATTTGCCTCAGAGAGAAAATGGAAGGCAGTAGACAGAGCCTTAGGCAGTAGACAGAGCCTTTGGCACGAGCCTAACCAGGACATAAATGACAGAAATGGCAAGGACAGGAGAAATCCCACTAGGCTGCCACCCTCTATGAAAAYTTACAGGCAATCAAGGAATGCTGAGAGTGGAGAAAATAGTCTTACCCAAGGAAGAACAGATCAACTGGTTTTCCAATGTCAAACAGTTATCCCTGAAAACAAACATACAAGTAACATTATACACATGGAATAGGGTGTGTGTGTGTGTGTGCGCGCGCGCGCACATGTATGTTATTGTAACAAGAACTAATGAAAAGAGGGGCATGAATTTGAAAGAAAGCAAGGGGCATATGAGATGAATTGAAGGGAGAAAGAGTATCAAGAAATGATGTGATTATAGTATGATCTAGAAAAATAAAAGGAGAAAATTTGATTGACATAGATTCAAGTTTGGACTTGGGATTTCCCTGTACTAGTTATGTGTCTTTGAACAGGTTATTCTTGGTCTCTGATATTTAAGTTCCTAGTAAGTAAGACTATGGTAAAGTCTCAGGCAGGATCATTGTGAGTCATGTCCTCCTAGGAAGTACTTCACAGTGAGCATGCCAATGATAGTCTGCTTTAGGGACTGGAGAAACAGCTTAGTGGTTCAAACCAAATACTTCTCTAAGAAAATTTTGGGGTTCAGTCTTAAGCACCAATCAGGGGCTTGACAAAAGTCTGCATTTACACTTCCAGAGGAAGCAACATTCACTTCTCAACTCCAAAGGCACTGGCACTCATATACAAATATTCACACACAGATACACAAATGTGCACATAAATAAAAAATAAAAACAATAAATTTGTTAAAAATATTCTGCTTTTTATAAAGTACTGCACTATTTTACTGATAATACACTCAAATGAGTTATACAATCAAAAAAACTATTATTTTCCTTTAGAATCAACAAATATTTTAGCAAGGATTTCTTAGAGCCTAAGAAACTGATTTATTTGTGAATTGACTGTATAATTTCAAATGTTTCACCATTGTTTGTTTACCAAATGTTTAAACCTTTAGTTCAAATTGAATATCTGTAACATTTAAAAATTACTTCCTTAGATGTTAGAWGGACTACATTCTGTGAGATTCTTTTCCTGTCCCACTCCTAATATCCTACCTAGTTTATGAAACACAAGTAATGRATCAGAGTATCAGGAGACAATGTTTGTGGTTGGCCTGACTATAAGCTAGCCATATATTAGGAAAAAATGTAGTACCAGAATTCTGCTAATTGTTGGCATCATAAAATTGAAAATAGTACAATAATCTCCACTGAGATCCAAATCAAACATGGGTACTTTAAATCATCCCTAATAAAAACACGCAAAAAATGAATGAGATAGCAGTAATTTACCCAGAGGAATAATATAGGAATTAAGCAATTCAGGCATTTCAGATTCTAGAATCATTTATTAATTATACAAAGTTGAAAATCTAAGGAGAGCTACTCAAAATACATATAACAAAGGTAAGGAAATTCTAAGAACTAATGTTGTTAGGAACTGCAGCTCCATGAAAATTAAAGTTGTCATTAATTACAAATGATGTTATTTCATACATAGGAAAACTACCAAAACTTTCCAAACTATTGGAAATAATAAATAATGATAGAAAATTTCAGGAGGAAAAGTCAATATAAGAATCAAATTGTTCTACTTCAATAGCAAATTACTATAACAGAAGTCACAAAAGCAATTCCATTTATAACATCTATCAGGGTTTCTATTCCTGCACAACCATCATGACCAAGAAGCAAGTTGGGGAGGAAAGGGTTTATTGAGCTTACACTTCCACACTGCTGTTCATCAAAAAGGAAGTCAGGACTGAACTCAAGCAGGTCAGGAAGCAGGAGCTGAGGCCATGGAGGGATGTTTCTTACTGGCTTGCTTCCCCTGGCTTGCTCAGCCTGCTTTCTTATAGAACTCAATACCACCAGCCCAGGGATGGCACCACAATGGGCCAGGCCCCCCCCNAATTTTAAAAGTATAGTAAATATGAACAATGGAATTCCATTTAATTGTAAATGCAGGCGTTCCAATCAATGGTGAAAACATGGATGTCACTGGCTATCTGGAGACATTATGTACGTGAGATAAATAGAGCAGGCRGAAAGCCCACTCTATAGGAAATCTAAGAARCTGATCCTCCAGAAGTTGAGAGTGGAATGGGAGCTTCCAGAGGTTAATGATAAGGAAGRGAGGGGGAAGGGGTTGAGATGCCAATACTAAGTTATCATCAGGCAGGAATCAGAAGAGGTTTACTATTGTAGAGCACAGTAGCTACAAAGAAACACAATGATGTCTGTACAATCCAAAAGTTTGAAGAAAGGATTTTAAAAGTATCTAGCCATAAAGAAATAATATGTGTTTAGGAGTATAGATGATTTTAAGTATATTTAAGCATTGCATAATAGAAAATACCTAAACGTCACATTCTCTACTAATAAACATAGTTTACAAAGCTATACCAATGAAAATTAAGTTTACTTTTAAACAAAGCTACCTTACCAGCTTCCAAACAAATTTAAAAAATGTAACAAATTAGCTTTTATATCACAAAATCATATAAAATATTTCTTTATTCACCCATTTAACAAACTATTTAATGTTTCACCAATTTCCATGTGGAGGTATCATGGTTGGTACTAGAGATACTGCTTGAAAATAAAATACTATTTGTTTTTAAAAATAGAGTTAGGTAAAAAGACCAGTGAAAATAAAACACATCAGGCTGGAAATGTGGCTCAGTTGGTAAAACACCTACCAATCACAAAGCCCTGGGCATGAAACCCAGAATCATGCAAATTGACACAGTGGCACAGGCTTGCAACTCCAGCACTTGGGATACAAAGGCAAGAGAATCAGATTCTCAGGGTTTTCCTCAACTACACAGCAAGTCTGAGGCTAACCTGAGAGTTAGAAGACTTGGCATCATAAGAAAACAAATAAAGCTGCCATCTACAGAAGTGCAATGTAAGAAAATTTTAATTAGTTAGGGAATCAGTAAAGGCATCTCAGAGAAAGTTAGTTGTAACATTGACATTATAAACTGTTTTACTTCAGAGAAGTGAACACAAAAGGAAAGAAAGGATAGTGAAGAATATTTACAAATATCCAAATATTTTTAAGCTGCTATGAGTGAAAGAGATGAGTCATTCTAGAAGAGACAATGACTTGTTTGCAAGATTAATAAAGTGACTATTGCAAAAATTTAGGTAAAACTAGATGGCACTCTAAAGTGAATRTAACTTTGATATGTAGAGTAGAAAAAGATTAAATACATACTTCCAAGGAAGATCAAAGACTAGGGAGCAAGTGCGGGTGGGCCCAAGCAGATTCTGAGAAGGAAGCATCTTATGARCACTTACATGGCAATCCTAAAGCAGAGTGTACTTGAGAGGAAGAGTTTAATTTGGCACATAGGTTAGTTTGGAAGAGAGATGGGCCATTCAAGGGAAAAAATGAGAAGGCAGTGCTTAGAGACAATCCAAGGTGGAAAAAGATATGGCAACTGTTCAGAAATATAATACAGGTATTGGAGAGAGTCATGTGCTCAGGGATCCAAAGTGGTCTGGGTTTCTATAAGCAAGTTCTGAGAACATCAGCTTCCAATGCTGCAAAGTTAAGGCTCTCTTCATAGACATCTTAATTTTGAGAGCAGTTTTCTACTGCAGTTCAATACTCCCACTTCCATTCAGTTTCTTGCTCTTAAATATAATTGCAGAAGTGTAGAAAGAAATACTGTAAATGTAGGATTCCCCGCCTGCTTTCAGGCGTGAGGTTATAGAGGTATGGAACCTCACTGTCATAGATGAGTAAGTGTCCCAAGAAAACAGTACATGGGTGGAATATTATCAGCATTAAAGGGGACACTATGACCATTTTCAAGCAAACTAACCTAAATGCACTATGTGGATCTGCTAYCTCGCAATTTCTTGGATATAGTTTATATCTCTTTCCCCCTTCTCCTTCCCTTTGAAAAACAGTGTTTTAAGATATACTTGATAAAGATTAAAAAAATAGAGTATAAAAATTTAGATGCTTTGACACACTGATTAGCCTTTGAACCAGMAGCACAATGAAGTAACGGTTACTTATCACCCCTAAAAAGTGTGAACTTACTGTCATTCATTACCCATTTATCTCCAATCCCTAAAACTGTATACATAAACAATAACAGACATTGTGAACTTATTTTGCTTTTCCTATACTCCATATATTATTTTAAGAATTATCCATGTAGCAATAATTCACCCCAATTTGTTATTTTATGATAATCATTTATATCATATTTTGTTTATACCTGTCTCTGAATGGTCATACAGGTTATTTAAATTTTTATCTCATATAAACAAAGCTGTTAGGAACATCTGTGTATAACTCTAATAAAAACATTTACTTTCCTGGCTAATCCATAGCACATAAATGCTAGAATACCCAATAAATGTATGTTTGATTTTCAGAAAAATGAATGATATCAAATTATTTACAGATTATATGCAATTTTACTTTTTGACAGATTTTCCACATTTTCACAAATACTTGGTATGGCCAGGCAGTGGTGGCATATGCCTTTAATCCCAGCACTTGGGAGGCAGAGGCAGGAGGATTTCTGAGTTCGAGGCCAGCCTGGTCTATGGAGTGAGTTCTAGGACAGCCAGGACTACACACAGAAATCTTGTCTCGAAAAAAACCAAAAAAAAAAAAAAAAACAAAAAACTTGGTATGGTCACTCTTCGTAATTTCAACCACTCCAAAACATGTGTAGCAGTAGCTCACGCCTTTACTCTGTCATGTGATTTATCTAATAGTTGCTAACATTGAACATATTTTCATGTGCTTCTATTTTTTTGTAATAAAAAACTAYTGACTGTTGAACACAGTACATGTTTTCTTAATGTACTGCATTTTGAAAAGTTTTCTAATGAATAAACTCTTTGCAAATATTTTTGTACAGCATGTATTTTATTTTTAATTATATTAATAATATTTTCAAATATATAAATTTTAATGGTGACAAAATATAGCCTATCCATTTATTCTTTTTTATGGCTTAAACATGAATCATACTCTTATTTCCTAGCAAATAACAAAGTTGATTTGTTACCACAYATTCCAAGTGTATAGAACAGGACCTGACACACACTAAGTATCAATAGTATTAAATATCCGACAAACAAATGAATCATTACAAGTACTAAACTGCATATCATAGAAAATTAGCTCACAGAATTCTAGAAAACAAAATGTTCTTTTAAGTTCAAAGYGTAATTCATCATTTTATCAGACCTACTATGAAGACTGGTTGACACGAGAAACAACCCAAATTTTTAAAAACTCCTGGCCTTTAAGTACCTGACATTATATCTCTGGAGACAGTATGTTCTCTACCCTACCATCTGAATTTGAAATTCTACAGAACTGATGTTTAAAGCAGTAAATCCTTTATACACCTCTGTCCCTTTCATTCCCCCTGACTCAAGTCCTGTGTGAACCCCTGTAAATAAATCAAGGCTGCTCAATTCTCGAAAACTCTAATTGTGCCAATTATAAATAAGCCTCAGGATGGATTTCAACCAGCAGCAGCCCCAGAACCATTATCTGCTACTATAATCCATTATTTTTCTTTCATAATTAATTTCTCTAAGTAGGTCAGCACTATTCCTTTTATTTAAGTGCTGTTCCAGCAATCCTGTTTTCCCAACACCCAAAGCCAACTGTAACCACGTATGGATTTTCTATTCAGTATACCAAAAATAATCTTATAAAATCACTAAATCAGGTAGTAAACATTTTTTCCTAATGAGCCATAAGAGAATGTGTTTTATTAATCCACAGCTGCTTATATGCTGACTTATGAAACAAGAGCCTAGTAGAAATGTATATACAAAATCTTTATGATTTCTAGATACATGGGTGTTTATATAGGTGCTTAAGAAAATAAGTACATGAGAAAAATTATACGTGAATAAATAAGTAAAAGGAAGAAAAATAAATGACCAGTCTGATTTTCATGAATTTGAGCAACAGCACCTCAGCTGTAGATTGGCAGTTCTACAAGCACAGAACAGACAGGTGTGGTATGTGTGTGCTATATTAAACATATCAGAGAGTAGAACAAATAGTGTTAGGGGAATGTGTACCTACAAACATGCATGCCTACATATAATATCACAACACTTTTGGCCTTATTTATTCATTGAGAGATGATCCTAAAAACTTGTGGTATCTCCCTTTCTGTTCACAGCAAATTAGGCATTGGACCTCAGGAATATGCCTGAACATGGGGCTGGAGAAGTGCTCTCAGGAGTACTCCCACTCAGGGCTTTGGTGGAGTTCTGAGACCTGTAGGTTGAAGAAGGCCAAATAGAAACAAGAAAAATGCCTTATATGAACAAAAATTAATCTGGCCCTAATTTGATTGGATGACACTTTTGAAAACATCATCACAAGGAGAATGAAGATATAGCAGGAAAGTAACAGTAAACCCAACTCCTCGTCATAGAGTACCACTTACTAATAGAAACCTAACAGTAAACCCAACTCATCAACATAGAATACCACTCACTTCACAAATAATTTTATTAATTCATTAAGAGTTTTCTACAATGCTTTTCTTCTACAATGCTTTTTGATCTGATTTGCTCAACCCAGACCCACATCATACTTCCCCACATGCTTCCAAGTTTGATTCTTTTTTTCTCAAATAGGAATTTATAACTAACCTACCTTATCATTCATGCTGCCCACATACTCATGGCTGTAGGGCCATTCACAGGCCCATAAGCCAGAAGCCACATCTTTAGTGAAAACTGACTCCCGACATCTGGAAGCCATCAAAGGTCAAGAACTCCTCAGCCAGGGGTCTAGGCTTCCCTCCCCCACTACTTAAATAATGAAAAAATATTCCCTATGTGAATGTTATACAGGTCACCATGGTCAAGAGTAGACTGAATAGAGGGAGGAGGGACAGCTCACAGGAAGAGCTCTGCACGGAAGAGGCTCTGGGTACCATCCCAGTATTCAGAATATACAGAGAAGATTTTCAAAATTAATTCTCAAAATAAATGTAAACTTAAGGCGAACTACAATACAAGTTTTAGGCTGAATTAGCAAGGTCTTTCTCAAAAGATAGTGAGAAAAGGGGGCCTTGAGTTTTTAATGAAAAGAAATAAAAAAATAGCTTCCAYTGCATACTGTCAAGGCATGAATCCAGAGAAGACTGGGATGAACATCACACCCCAACATTCTGAACCTCCACTGACTGTGCTGTCACCAGAGCTTGTCATTCAACTATTTACTCTTGATCTAAAAATATCCTAGTCAAAAAGACTAAATGATGACCTCACAGTGTAGCCCGTATTCAGTGATCTGAGAATGAAATTTCATTTCATGCAAGCAAATGGTTTTGCTCTCCCAATCAACGAATAGCTTCATCATGTGGGAACCATCATTACAAAGGAATGTGAATGACAATTTTAAACAAATGGATTATAATGGAAACTTCTAACAAGGGCTATTTTTCATAATGATACGCCATTAGAAGAAAGTTAAGGTCTTGCCTTGCCTTTCACTTAACTTATAAGAAAGAAGGCAGAGAGAGTGAGATAGTGAGAGAGACAGAGAGAGGGGGGGAGAGAGAGAGGGAATCTTTTGCTTCATAGTCACCCTCCGTGCTGCTTAGGGAGTCCTACTTGGATGTGTCACTTAGGCCTGAACATACCAAAGCTTACTAAAAGAGATGAGCATCAGGGCTTTGCTGGGGTTGAAGAAGATTTATGGGAATTTTGAGTCTATTTTTGAGGACTGTATCTGTGAGACATATGAAATTCATTTGGCCAAAACAGCATTTTAAAACTAACATTATCAAGGGAACTTTTCCTGGGAGAAAAACATCACAGTGACTATATAGAAGGGATCTTTTTCCTTCAGAGTAAGGAAAGGGGGTGGAGGAGCATGAATGAGAATGCGTGGATATATTGCTTCCCACTGGATCTTACATGCCCATAGCTCTTGGTGATGGTATAAGAAAGAACTCTGACCTCATGGCTTGTGGTGCTTTAGTTACAGTGTGGCACACTCACTGAGCCAAGTGTGGGCACCTTCTCTGGGGTTATCTGTACCTTGTGGGACTTCAGAAAGTACTTCCAAAATGACTCACTATTCAGTGCACATTAACCAAAGACATCATTCCAGTAAAATAAAATAAGAAGCCCAGATACTTTCTAACTTCCTGAGGTAAAATATCTCATTGGCACAATCATTCTCATCTTCCCTAATCCATACTCCACCAAACCAATGCAAAAAAGAATAGGAAGAGAAAATAAACATAAGAAAAACAATTAGCTAGTGCCCTCTTCAAAGCCGGTAAGTTTATCTAGAACAACAGCACGGCCATTGTTTGTGCTGCCCAAGCCCTGCATGTTTGCTAGCTTCCCGATGTCCTGAGGGAATAATAAACTAAGCAGATTAGATGTAGACTGATGTGTTCACGCCATCACTGCCTTGCACAACACACACACTGTTCTGAGTRTCTGAACACATGCAGGCAGGTAAACCCAGAAAATGGGCACTCCATGTTGGCAGGAGGGGAAGAGGCTGCCAACAAACAGGGCCTGTTTATTATTTAACAGTTGGTACTGCTAGAGGCCTGGCACAGCTATAGAGCACTCTCTGTTTCACTGCAAGTCAGCCTGATTATGAGAGCGTGTGAGCCAAATTGTGTTTACCATAGTCTGTGAGAACTTCAGTGCCCCCAACAGACATGGAGATTCTTACAATAGCTCTCATCCAAACAGAAAATCATCCCAAGATGGAGGTAAAGGGCTCCATGTACTTAAATCTTGTCTCATCAGCTGGCTGTGGGTCTCCCCATATATTTGCTTTTCCCTTGCTCAAGATAAGTCTTTCCTTTCCAATGCCACAGCTCTAGGTTGCTTTACTTTGGGACCTAAATGAACCAAATACCATGTGAGTCACCACCTACTTGTACTGSTTAAACCATCCTGCAAGTGCAGCTTTCCAGCCAAAGCCTCTGCTGCCCAGGACAGCTACCCCCTGCTTCTCCTTCGCCAGGGCTGCCTCTGCAGTCAGTCTCTTGTCTGCCAACACGGGCCACAGGTGGATGCCTTCCTACAAATCCAATCAGCGGGATAATRTGCTACTATCACAAGAGTGGACCTTAATGACAAAGAGCCCTGCCTAGATGGTCACCCCATTAACTCTGATTCGATTATTCTGCCCCAGCAGAACACTTGGCTTCACAACCACAGATGGCACCTGCCCAACAGAAAACCTGTAGAGAAAGTACTCACATGTGGTTCATATGTTGTCAAAATAGTAAATTTGATGTTAAAAAAATACATGTGTCATAAGAACTCAGAGGCACTGGCTCCCTAGGAAAACTCTCACCGAATATTTTTAAAGCACAAGACTGCTGTGTTAACCAGGCAACTTGGATAATTTAATCAATTCCTTTGAAATTTAACATAAATCAATATTCCCTTTAAGTATAAGACCCTGGGATTTTGTCTTGTATATACAACTTAAGCAGTCTTTGAAACTTTATATAATTCATTTCTATACAACTGCTTATATATTCAAAATAAAACTGTCTACAAAGAAACTAGTTCAATATTTTGAACATGAACAATAGCTAGTAGATATTACCAAAACGCTTCTAAAATTGAAAATAAATACAAACTGCTTATCTTACTCATGACAGTATACACTAATATTGTTCTTTGTTCTGTTTGTTTGTTTGTTTGTTTGTTTTGCTTTATTTTGTTTTGTTTTACAGGACAGGGTTTCTCTATACAGCCCTGGATCTCCTGGACCTCACTCTGTAGCCCATGCTGGCCTCGAACTCAGAAATCCACCTACCACTGCCACACCAGTGCTGGAATTAAATGTGTGAGCCACTACTGTATGGCTTGTTCTTTGTTTTTTAATTATGCTACCATACATATGCAGAGACAAGTATGATTGGTTTTAAATAATTTCTCAATTTTAAGTGCCACTCAAAGAAAACAATCTATATCATCAAGTGAAAGTATGATTTTATATTTCACACTATTGTGGCTTTCAAAAACAGTAGTAATCTCTAGGTTGTAGATTATGTTCTTCGAAATTAAACAAAACCTGATTATCAAGAAATGTATGCACAACTATAGCTGGTACTGAGTTTCCCCTTGGTTTAGTCATTTCCTCCTTTGACCTAGCAAACTCTAGCCAGGACCTTCCAAACCTCCTATATACAATGCTCATACACTTAGAAGAAAGCAGGCTCTGCCAGTATCACAAAGGTAAAGATGGCATTCCAGCCATTGTTGTGAGCAAAACAAATAGGTAGGAAGAAGAGCATATGTTCTATGTGTAATGTCGCTGCATCCTAAAGGAGGCTGTGATGGACAGCTCRGTCCTCTCATACACACAKAAACACAAGTGCATGCCATACTGTGTRTACGCACAGGARTGGATGTATCTGGTGGTAGTTCTYTAACCTGAATTTCTTATGTATCTTATAGCTCTTTGGTGATTTTTCTTTGCTTAAATTCACTTATATTGAAAGTTTTAAGTTAATCTAAAGAAAATATTATACTTAGCTTAAACTTAATTCATTTCTTGAGGTAATTCTCCATTTATTTTTTACTTTTATGTATTTATAGGTGTCTTTTGTAATTTAGTAATTGTCAACTGATACTAGATTGCTTAGTTTTTATTCTCTTAAAAAGAAAATAAATTCTGAATTATTAGTGGATCTTTTTTAATTTTCTTATTTATAATTTCCAAATTTATTTTTACAAAATTCTTCTTCCTGTTTTGCAGATTCTTGTTCTTTCTTCACCCATCTTGCTGAGTTGAATGGTAATGCAATCACTTTAATTTTTTGTAGTAGTCAGAGGGGCTAACTTTATGGATTCCCGAACAGTGTTTTATCTATATCCACATTTTCTCATTTCACTGTAAATTCTATAATGTTTCTTTAAAAAATAAACTTAATTGAAAAAGTTTATTCTTGGCACTAGTGCTGGGACTGAATAAATAAACTCCTGCTGGTGACTGGACCCACGGACTTGACATGGTAGTCAAATGCCCTATCACTAAGCCACATCTCCATACATTTAAAAAAATGATTTTCTCATCATAATTCTAGTATGTGTTCGATGTATCTTCCCCCTTCGCCAACTCTTTGTTTCTACTATTCATTTTGGCTCAATGATAACTTTCCTTCCTCTTCTATTTTTTATTTCTCTCAGCCAGCTTCATTTCTGTTTATTGTCCCATCTCTCTGATTCTACATACCTAACTTTTAACCTTTCATTTTAAAAGACCACAGTGTCTTCTATTTCTATGCCACTATACAAACATGCATTATGTTCTGTACTGTTTCCTGCTATACATCTGGTCTACCTCTATTTAATGTTGCTTAAGCCTTCTTGTAAGCTGTGTGGAGATCCAAAAGAGGTTCCATTATATTTCCTTTATACAATGAATTAACTCTATCAATGCTGTACCAAAGAAGAAGGAGGAGGAAAAGGAGGACAGGGAGAGAAAGGAGAGGAGGATGGGATGGGGAGGAGAAGGGGAGAGAAACAGGGAGTGGGAGGAGAGCTACAAAGTATTATATGGTTTATGCTTTTTTGATTTTGCCTGTCTTACAAATAAACAGAGTTTGGATATGTCTCATTTTTGTTTGATTGTTACACAGGAAGAGATGAAAAGAATGACATTTCCTGTTTATTTTATTTCCTCTTAATTGGTAAAAACGCAATTTTAATTATTGGTCTTTCTCCAATGCTAAGTTTCTCAACTAAGAGTTTAGCCATTTCTTGTCAACTGTAGCATCCACATTCCTGGAACCCTCTATCACTGTTTTCATAAACATATTTATATTTAACCAGGTGATTCTTTAAAACTACTGCGATACCAGGCTTCCAGATGATGCTATAAAACCAAGCTGTGTTTCTAGAAGAACAAATAGGAAAGGAGATGGTGATTCTCAATCGGTATCTAGAAAGTCACCTCATATGAAAAACAAACATCATTTGCCTTACTCTCTCCATTGGCTAACCCATTTCTCTTTCTTATAACAGGAGAATAAAGCATTTCATATTAGTTTAAACATGTATTTACTTTTCTATGTGTGTGTTTTGCCTGCATATATATCTGCTTACCACATGTGTGCCTGATGCCTGCAGAAGTCAAAATAGACGGTCAAATCTCCTAAAAATTAGAGTTACAGACAGTTGTGAGCTGCCACTTAGGTGCTGGGAATTGAACCCAGGTCCTCTGAAATAACAGTCAGTGCTCTTAACCCCTGAATTATCTCTCCAGGCCCTATATTCAAAAATTCTTTAAAATATTAAACTGGAAAGGTTTAATATGACTTTATATTTTCTCAAATAATTTAGTGAGTTGATCTTGCAAAAGCATGYTGTGTATGGCAAGTGGTTCAGGAAAGGATTTCATTGGTAACGTGTCTGTCATGTATACACARGGACTTGAGTTCTATCCCAGGACCCATGTACCTGGCAAAGTGGTGAGCATTTATATAATCTGAGGGCTGGAAACAAAGGTGTCAAAAAGAGCCCTTCAGCTTGCCTGGTATGGTGAGCTCTGGGTTCCCTGAGACCCTGATTCCAAACATAAAGTAGAGCTTAAATGAGGAAGACATCATCAGTCTTTGTGTTCCCTGCCTCCAACACACAAAACTGCAATAAAAAGTCCTGGGTTACTGAGCTCTTTCAGTCACTAAACAAGATTGCTCTGGCAAATAATCTAATCTACAAGGACTCATTTTTCTAGTCTGTAAAACAGAAGGAGTATTACTTTCTTTCTTTGCTTACTTCACATATGAGTTTTCTGTGAGTATACAATGAAGAAAGGTATGGAAAAATGATTTGTAAAGCAGAACAGAATCAGGACTAATAACAGTTGATCCATAGAAAATACCATGTGTGATAGTTTGAATAGGAATGACTGCATAGACTCGTGTGTGTGTGTGTGTGTGTGTGTGTGTGTGTGTGTGTGTGTGTGTGTGTGTGTGTGTGTTTGGCCAATCAGGAGTGACACAATTAGGAGGTGTGGCCTTGTTGGAATAGGTGTGGCTTTGTTGAAGGAAGAATATGAATATAGGTGTGGCTTTGTTGAAGGAAGAATATGAATGTGGAGGTGAGCTTTAAGGTCTCACATGCCCAAGCCAGCCCTATCGTGGCAGTCTCCTGCTGCTGCCTGTGAATGGAGATGTATAACTCTCAGGTACCTCTCCAGAACCATACTTCCAACCACGATGATAATCAACTGAACCTCTGAACTGTAAGCCAGCCCATAGTAAATGTTTTCCCTTATAAGAGTTGCCATGGTTGTGGTCATGGTGTGTATGCACAGCAATAGAAACCTYAACTAAGACTCTAGCATACTGTAAAATAATAGAGGGGGCCAGAAAAGTTGATCCAACACAATATGAGACTGTTCTTAGTGAATCCTTTAGAAGAAACAATTTGTCTCCCTTGCTTCTCTTTC